>PRKT01000107.1:743791-767094 GCA_003671525.1 Saccostrea glomerata | reverse complement strand
TATATTTTTATTGACAAAATCTTCCTTAATGGGCAAGAAAGAAAATGTACTTGGTTGTGTTGTACCTTGAGTATTTTCTCTGATTGCCTTGATACTTGGGTGGTCTTCATCAACCTTTTCATCTGCATTTCCAATGTCTTTGGCTACATTTATAAAAAAAAATCATTAAAAATCTCACTTATTTCATTTTGATTATTTACAAGTTTTGAATTTTCTGACAGAGTTACATCATTTTGTGTGAGGGACCCTTTATTTGTTAAAAAAGGCTTCACAGTTGGCCAAAAATCTTTTGATTTAGGTCCCCCAGCACATCTTTCAATAAAATATTGATTTATAGATTTGTTCTTTAATTTGGTTACAAGATTTCTTTGTTGTCTATAGTTCTCCCAGTTCTGGTTTGATTTTATCGACTGATATTTATTATAATACATTTTTTTCTTGTATATAGCCTTACGAAGTTCTTTGTTCATGTATGGCACTTGCTTTGTTAATATTTTCCTTTCTTTAAGGGGTGCATGTTTATTGGCTACATCTAAAAAACAATTACTAAAACTTTCATATGCCTCATTTGCATCGGTGCTATCAGATAGTACAGATAGTTTATCTTCTAATTCCAAAGTAAAAAGTTCAGCATTGAAATTCTTAAAACTTCTACACATTCTTGTCTTTGTTTCTCTTTCTCTGATTTCAATATTTACCTGAACAGAAATAAAATTATGACAGTCACTAATTCCAGTTCCAAAATTACATACTTTGCCACATTTATCATTTTCATTTGTTATAATAACATCTAAAAGAGATGGTTTCCCAATCTTAGTAAAACATGTTGCTTTTTTAACAATATTCTTGGCATCATGTATATCACATATGTCACATAGAATAGAACTTTTATTTTTGTCAAGCAAGTTTAAGTCACCAACTATGATGTAGTTGTCATATCTACTTATGATTTTATCTAGAGTTTGACTGAAGTCATCACTAAATACTGTGTCTTCCATCTGAGGCGGTTTATAAGCTCCTGCAGAGAACCATTTATTACCATTTGATGTTACCTCTATGCCCACTGACTCTATGTCTTTAAATTCAAGGGTGGGTTTTCGGTCTCCAGCTACATCTGATCTTAGGTATGCTAGCACTCCTCCACCATGCTTATTTCGGTAGAATTAATTTGTACCATCCATTCTGGGGATGCCTGTGATCCTCATCTGATCTGACGTTTAACACCTTCATTCAATTTGGAACATGTTTTGCAATGGAGGCATGTGCGACTGTTCTGCCATCTGCGATAGATATTGTAGATAGAACTTTTTTTGAAATTCTATAAACCGAGGAGTCCCAAGAAGTACTACTATGCTTATACACTTTATTGCAATATTTATGCAACGATTATTAGATTTATGTTTTAGCATCGACTGTTATATATATGTATTCCAGGTGATACCCATAGTGATTGATATTTATGGAAATAAACTGCAATAAATCTTCCCTGATGACCATTTTTATAGCAAACATTCACAACTTTTATGCTTGATAACTTTGAAGGTTTTACAAATCATCTGAAATAAATTTATAAAAAGTCCTTAGGGTGAAAAAGTTTTCATGTTGATGCATGGTATATCAAATATTCGGTCGCTGGCCGAAATATTGAAACAATGATGTATTGTTCTTTTCACCGGTAACTCTATTCTTTTATCTTTTTCATATAAATGGATACTATATTCTAAACTTAATGGAGTAAGTGATATAAGAAATTAATTCTTCAAAAGTGCAATCTGGAATTATTTGATCGCTTAAGATCTAAATAATCCGTTATTCATAGTTACGGACTGTAGATGAAACATTTGAAGACGTTTGGAAAAATTATCATCATGTGTCGTAAATGAAATACTTAGGCAGATTTCTGGACTTGATTCTTATGTTTTTTCCGATAGACATTAATCTGTTAGTTGTTTTAAAAGTTTGTGTTTTGAATTATGGCAAGAAGAATGTCCAATGACACCATGAATAACTCAGATGAGTAAAAGCATTATATCTATTTGACAATGAAATATATCGTGGGTTTCAAGGTAAACACATCTCAATTTCATTACTTTAGGGTTGTCGCTTATAAATTTTGATTATAATTTCGCTTCTGGACGCAGTTGTGGTATCATCTGGAGGTTGATCACTGCTGAGGTCTTCGGAAGTATGATTTTCTTTGTTGGAGTCCGTCTTGGCACTATGTAGATGTTCATTACTAGTAGATCGTTGAACATTTTGAATTTCTTCATTGAAACCATTTCTATCACAATGTTCATGTTCGTTACTGCTAGAGTGTTGAGCATTTTGAATTTCTTCGTTGGAGCTAGACCTGGCACTTTGTTGATGGTCGTTACCGCTCGAGTGTTGAGCATTTTGAATTTCTTCGTTGGAGTCATCTCTGGCACCTTGTTGATGTTCTTTACTGCTAGAGTGTTGAGCATTTTGATTTTCTTCGTTGAAGTCATTTCGGGCACCATGTGAATGCTCATTACAGCTGGAGTATTCGGCATTATCCTCTTCATCGACAAAATCAATATCAGCAACAGGCCAGACCTCTGTGTAGCTACGAATGACCTCATTTAATAAATTGCTAAAGGAGACGCTACAAATGTCAAATTCTAGTTCATTAGGAGGCTTGAACAGAATGTTTCTAAATATCTAAGGTAAAAAGCCCCCGGCTAGTGTTGCCAACATCTGGTTAAAACCTGATATTGAATACTCATTTCCAAAAGCCATCACAACAACCATTACAAATAAGAGAAATAAAAAGATGGTACAAAACTGACGCAATGCCCGACATAAATTTTTAAATAGACTTCCAGGGCATCCCTTATGCTTCATGTATGCTACTTTGAAAAAGAAATCGCGAGAAATGAATGGTTTATCCTCATTATTCAAAAATAAAAGAACTCTGGTAACTTTTGTTTTTAGTATTCCATTGTCAACAAAATAACCCTCAGTTGTTTCATCTAATCTATGAATTGCCTTAATTTGGAAAGCTGTGTTCTGTTGTTCATTTGCTGACTGCCATGCGATAGTTTCAACTTCACTTTTGGCTTTTTCCAAAAGGGCCTTATTTAAAGCTTGATTGAAAATTTGATATTTCTTCGTTACACTACCGAAACAGTCTCTTGCGTACAAAAAAAGCATAAAAAACAATGACACAAACTTAAGTGTTTGAGAGGCATTTAAAATTATACAAATCAGAGTGTATACCATTATTTCAACAAAAAACACGAAAATTTCCATTGCCAAAATAACACTTGACACCATTACTAACAAACACAGAAGAATGGTTATAAATTGAAAACAATGAAAACACTTCGTCGAATGTGAAGGCAAACGTGCAATTTCGTGATTTTTCTGGAACCTGTTATTTCCTTTATCTAAAAATTTAGGAAGTCTTGTTCCAGGTTTCAAGATTAAAATCAGATGAAAAACTAAACGCCAAAAAATATTGAAAGTCGGAAAACAATAAAAACACAAAAAAGTAATGCAAACAGGTAGTGTAATAGCCCAGTATACACCGACGAAAAGACAAGCAAACATTCCACATTTTTTAAAAGGATATAGAAGGATTTTCATGGTCCATTCAAATGCACCTTTGAATGAATTTTCATTCATATCTCTGAAACACTTTCGGACAATGATTTCTATATTTTGTTTAATCTCTTTAATGGTCAAAATAATGATTCTCTTTCTTTCAATATATCGTGATATACCTAGAAATTTGAATAGCGCTGGAGCTAGAATTATGAAAACATAACAAAGTATAAACACCACATGCAAAGGTGTCAGAAAACTAACAAAGCTTTCCAGAAAAAATGTAAAATGGACATCCAAATCTCTTTTTGTAGCTTCTTCTTTTTTCGTCTCCAACTCTGCATTTTCAAATTTGTAAAAGATAATGACTCTTATGATCCATGGGGTTAAGGCCAGCGCAGCAGTGACGAAAAACATAAGTATTTTAAAACAAGAATACCATGTCGGTATTTTGGAATTGGGACAAAGCTTTGCAAGTGGACCACAAATACTACTTTTGCAACATGCCAAGAAAGATGTCGTTTCTCGGATTTTACAACGGAATATTGCATTATAGATAGAGTAGAGAATACCAACAGGAACATCATTTGGTGGAATAATACGATGAGGTTTCACGTGTAACCACAGTTCTGAAATTTGGCATAGTTTTGCTTCATTTTCTGTCATATCTGTTATAAGACGTTTTAATCTTTTCATTGCTGTGAGGTTATTGATGTCTAAATAATCTGTTCTCTTTGGATAAATTTGTTTCAAAATTTTGATTTTTCCTCTTTCGTCAGTAAAGTTAACATTGTAAGCTAGAGCTTGATACTTAATATTGTATAAAGATTTTGGAATAAGATATGGACAAAACATAATTGCTATGAAGTGCATAAGATATATAAAGTAAAATAAAATTTGTATCCAGATATCCTTTATCAATTCCTGCCATTCAATGTCACCTTTCATTGTTTTATGACAACACACGTGGTAGTAAACAGCACGACCAGTATCATCTCTAATGTGTATGTTGCAAACATTTTCGTTTTCATTTAAACTACCACCAGATCCATCAGATGAAATTTCCTGAAAATCATTTAAAAGAAGACGTCTGATGTGTATTTCAATGTCCTTTACATCCCTTTCTAATAAACATCCAATTGGGTCTTCTTGTAAGTCTATTTTCATGGTTTCTGTGCCGAGGGTTAAAGTTGTAAGTGAAAGTACTTCGAAACCTGTCTTCAAAAATAATAAGCCTTGTCCGTGACGACCTGTTGTTCTCTCCCAATAAAAAGGTTTATAAATATCAGACTCCATTTCTCCTGGTAAAGTTCCGGTATGATTTATGAAATTAAGGTGCATGTATAGTAATTTGACTTCATAGTCAATTTTCTGTTTGATGTCACATGTGGCGTATCAGGCTAGAGACGGGTATCACTGTACAGTTTTTGGAAATTTTAAATTTGTAATCTACAACTTTGGTGCTTTCCGCAGAATTATTTTGCAAAGCGGCGTCATAATTATTGTTTTGTAAACATTCCATTTTTTCGACATTTGAACTTAATGCGAGTAGTAGAATCAACACGTCCATGTCGAATAAGGATTTCGAATAAAATTGTGTAATCTGTTTTATGTTTTGACACTAAAACGATTACGTGACTTGATATTTATAAGCTGTATAGTCTCAAGTGGAAAGATAAAAGATATCTAGCTTTAAATAAATAAGGAATCAATGCCACTGCACATTTGAAGGTTAAGCAATCATGTATACTAGAACCGAATCTGGAAGTGTGAAAAATCCACAGAATTGTTTCGGTTTCAGTAAATTTGGCATGGTGTTGGAAATATTTTGTGTCTTCAGATCTATGCATTGATTTAAGGAATAACTGTCTTATTTTTCGATTTCATGAAGTGATCAATCGATTGGCTTGCGTGATAATTTGCATAAACGCCGAAGGCGTTTATGCATAAAATTATCACGCAAGCCAATCGATTGATCATCTTCATGAAATTGAAAAATCTGACAATTATTCCTTATATTTACATTCTTTGATTCCGCCAATCCACGTGCTCCAGGCCCTGCTTCGTCTAGCTGTTTGTCCCGCCCTGCACGAGGTTTTTTTGGAACCGCGCCAATACATTGATGGAGAAATAAAGTACATTTACATTTGGTAATTTTATCTCGGACAAAGACATTGGAAATGTAAATATATAATTATAATATGAAGGAACTATAAAAGTACAGATGCAGCGGGACACGTTTAAACATTTTATGTTTGTTCACATACTGAATCCTGCATATCTATTATATAAAATAAAGAAAAATTACTTTGTAATTCAAAGAAACCATCGAAATAATGAATAATATCAGTCTTTATCATATAAATACTCTATGTGAGGGATATATTTTAATAAAAATATCTGCTCGGATCAGTTGAAATGTTGATCGATTTTTAAATGGCTTCTTTAAGTACACTGTATCAGAAAAGGATCACTTAATTGTACCTCTTAGAACATTTTCCAGATACAAATATTGCTGATATACTTTACGTTATAAAATTCTAGTTCACATCGGAACATCGTGTGCTTATAAAGGTTTCAAAATGTATTAAGTTTTTTTATGTGTGACCATTTCTTATATCGATGCACATTTATTTTTTTTAAATAATCGACACTAGTTTAAAGGTGCTAAGACACAGATTTCATATTAATATTTTCTCAAATTTTCTGTATAATTTAATAACTTATGTTGCTATAGAATTCAATATGAAAATGTGATAAGAATCTTTTATCTAAACTTCGAATTTCTAGACCGTTCACGTTAGCCTAGTGGAAGAGCGTTCGCTTCGTGATCGGGAGGCCTGGGTTCGATTCTCGTTCCCGGTGCCGCTTCAAACCTAAGGCGTAAAACTAGGTAGTGACTGTTCCTTCGCCAGGCGCTCGGCTTCAGAAGTGAAAATCACGAGCCTTTTGAATATGACCTTAAAAACGTAGGTCCCGTGTCACGGTAGGCGCTGGAACGATAAAGACCCCTCACTGCTCAATGGCCCTGAGTGCCGAGTAAATGTCTAAATGTGAAGGCCTTCACCGGCATAAAATGACGTCTCCATATGAGTAAAAAATTCTATTTTAAACAATATACAATCAAGCAATCAATCAAATTTCAAGACGCATTTGATTGACACTTTCTTGCACCTTTATATTTTTTTTTATCTTTTTTCCTTAAGTTAAACTTTATGAAAGTGTAAGGATGTGTCAATCAAACACGTCTAGAAATTCGAAGTTTCAATAACTTCGACAAATACATTTTTTATTATATGTCCGTATGAAATATTTTAGTAATATAAAAGCCTTGAAATAATATAGAAAATATGAGAAATATAAACATCAACTCTGTTTCTAAGCACCTTTACATAAGAGAAAACATTGAATAAAAGCAGTTCACAAACATCCTAAGGGCTTTTAAAACAATGTTTAAATCGAAAGTACGCTATGAAATATCGAAAAAAGAAAATCGTCCACACAATTTATTTATCAATTATGTATTATCTTTTTTGACAGTCAAACATACTATGTACATATTTTAAACTAATAATATGTACGTTACTCTGTTATATGGGGAAAAACATAGGTACGCTTATCAACAGCATGATGTAGATTTGAAATCGTACTTATGCTATCCATCCACTTATTTATGACAAACGTTTAATCTTCAAAAACAATTCATTTTACGTTTAATGATATGCGAATGATGTCAAATGTTTTTCATACATATTCACACTGAATTGTATACAGAATTTTTCCCTTTGATAACTAGAAAATTATGGCAGTTGAAACGGCTTGACAAGGGATTCGTATTTATTCCTTCGTGACACCCGATCTCATCCCTGATACATTTAAAGCCCCCTGTTTGATCTGCTTCCCATCTCTATTCTCTCAAAGGACTTTTAGCTTGTTGAGCAAGGTCTTGTTTTTAGTTGCATAAAACTCATCTGATGTGTACATTCATTTCAATACTAGTTCCGTTATGTGTTCATTGATTAATTGATTGTATATTGTTAAACGTCTCTCTCGAGAATTTTTCACTCATACATTGTGTATGGAGACGTCACCGTATGCCGGTGAAGGGCTATAAATTTTGACGTTTACATGGCACTCAGGGCCATTGAGCAGTGAGGGATCTTCATCGTGCCAACGCCTACTGCTGACACGGATCCACGGTTTTTAAGGTGTCATCCAAAGGACCGGCAACTTCACTTCAAAGTGCCAAGCGCATAGCGAAGGAACAGTTGCTACCAATTTTTTATCGCCTAGGGTCAGTCGCGGCCGAGATTTGAACTCAAGACCTCCTCCCGATCACGAAGCGAGCGCTCTACTGACTGTGCTACCGTGAACAGACCGTTATTTGTTTTTCATCTCCTTTAGCGACTCAAATAAGAGAGAGTTAGAGCCAATTGTTATCGGGAGATAAATGAATTCAATTTTCCTTCCCACGTCATAGCTAAGCTTAGGTTATGACTGTTCCAAGTAACCATCGCTATAAATGAAAGTTATGGGTCTTTAGCAGTACACAAAGACGTCTTGCACACTTTTCATTAACCAGAGGTTATTTTTTTTATCCAATATTTTACCTTCATATTTTCCCAAATGCTTTTCCTCCTCGATCGCAAGCAAGCTTGCTCTTAAGAAACTGGAATCTGATTGACTCCCTCGATGATATACTTAAAGAACTAGTGTATTGTATTTTTCTTATTTAATGTATATCTTATTCTCGTTTTAGGCATTTATTCTCATCACTAGCTTGTATTGTTTTCTAAACTTTAACTTTGAGTCTCATTTTCTCCAATGACATTTGTATTCTTCTGTAACTTTTGTTTCCTTGATAAAATTCAGGCAACATCATCAGCAAATCTTATTCATCAAACTTATTTTTACAATTCCATTGTATTTTATTTTTCCATTCTTACCTGACCTCCTTATTACCTAGTCCACTGCTATCATGAATAAAAAGCAAAACATTTTATAGCCTTCTTCAACTCTTTTTTTATCATGATTACATTCTGTCACACTAAAATTACACAATTTAATCATGCTTTTCTTTTAAAATTTCGACATCTGAGAAAAACAACTACTAACAATTACTACTTTGCATGAAGGCATTGCTAGCTTTGGCTCATGCAAGTGATTGTGCAGTAACATACAAGAGCAGAAAAAGCGAGAAACATGCACTTTAATATCATTATAAGATGATTTTCCATAATATTTGTTTAAATTACAGTTATTACATAAACATAAAAATTCAAAGTGAAAATCGTTATGAATTGCTGAAAATTTCAAAACTGCATTTTCATCATGTTAGAATTGGAGGAGACTTAAAATGAATTCAAAAATGCATTGATCTGACTGCCCTTACAAAAAAGTACTATAGTTAACTATAGTTTACCATAGTTTACTATAGTTAACTATGGTTAACTATAGTAAATCAAAGTCTTTTTACTATGAATTTCAGAAAGATATATTTTATTTTTTAAACTTCCTACAAATACTTTTCTGAAATCAAAATGAAGTTGTCCTTGTATTTCTAAATATTTTATCAATAAAGTACATAATTAGTATGTAATCTAAGATTTGTTAAGGCTTTAAATCTTCAAAAAAGTTTTAGAGTAAAGTTTCATAGTAAATCCAAGTGTCAAAGTTTTCACTATAGTTAACTATAGTAAACTATAGTTAACTATAAACTATAGTTAACTATAGTAATTTTTTGTTAGGGTTGGCTGAAAATTGTTCACTTGACTTCAGGAGAGGGAAATGAAGCTGGGAACGGAATTCGTGAAACTATCTTTTCTCATCTTGTGTAATGTGGCATGTCTTTAAAATTGCAAAACTCTTTTTTCTTTAAAATCAAAAATGTCTTTCTACAAATACACGAATATCCCTGGTTTCACATGCAGGGTAATAAGGAAGCATACAGAATATTCTACCATAACTAAATCAGTGATGCATTATGACGTCATATTAGGCGAGATGTAGAACAAAACTTTTAGTAATATTGTAGAACAATTGTAGAACAAAAGTTTTCGTAATATTGGTATTTAAGGTCAAGATCTAGTAAATGACTTTAGACTAATGTCTGGGTGTTAGATCCATTATGACGTCATAATCAATTTCCAACTTTCCTTTTCCCGTACTCTACGGCTTTAGCAGAATTTAATAGAAATACGGTATTTTCATTGCACTCAATTTAAAATCATATGAAAAGTAATCCCGATACCTGTATTAAACTTGACGTTTTTTAAAAGAAGAGGCCATGAAGATACAAATTACCGTTTTCTGAGAGAATGTAGGCAATTTCCTTTGTCGATTATAAAAATAATCCCATATTCACGACTGGTTTTTTTCATCTTGTTTACTTACCAGTTATGCCCCAAAATACTAGTACCTTATTTGACCAAACTAGATTTGTAAAGCATCATTGAAGGAATTTAATTCTCGAATTTGATAAATCTGTAGGCATATTTCATTTAATAGATCTTTACCTTAAAAATGTAATTTATTTGACTATAGAAAATAAAAAGACATGTTAATATAGTAAAAATAAATTATCTTTATTTTGTTATACTGTATCTGTCATTTTGATTAAAATCTACCACCGGTGACGTCATATATATGTACATCAAGTACCCAATAGTTCATGTTGTGTAAAGAGATTTTGGCTAAGGCGGCATGTACAATGATACGTAAAATGGAGTTTAAATGCATATATTTTGAATTTCGTGTAAAATTCATACGGAGTTCAGTTAATTTAACAGGTATTCTTATTTATTTTCATCGATTATATCCTCTTTTGAAGACAGTCAGCTATATATGTATCCCGTGCAGCCTTTCTTCTTTCATTCATGACAAAAATATAATGCAACAGAACAACAGTAAGTTAAGCTGGATATTTAAAAACATAAGATTTGAACAGATGAAAAGTTTGCCTTCTAAAATACTTGGAAAGTTCTGCTAGAATAAGCATGGTTTTACGAAAAATCTCGGTTCATATTTATAAAATTCAAAACATCGGATAAGGTTTCATGCGATTATGTGGAATAATATTTTTCTGACAGGACAGTGGGATTCTAGCAGCAATTTTTAGGCAAAATAGATGTTTTTCAACTATATTTTACTCAAAGAAATTATCTAACTCCGGGGCTATGCTTGTTCTGTTTTTATAATAAGGTATTTTCGCTATTAATTGATGTCACGTGATGCCGTGGTGGTGGCGGACGTTCTTCCCTTAGATACTCTTTTATCTTTATCAATAATAAATAATTGTTTACGTTTATCAGCGGTTTTGGTAAATAATCAAAAGTAATTTTCTTTAAAAAGTCTAAATTTCCCGAGAAATGATTTATATACTTCCTTAACTTACCCGCGCATTTACACTTTAGCAAGAAGCATTGATAGTCTGTGTGTACACTAAATCCTCTAAATAGCATTCTTTTAAGTAATGCTGCACCAGCGTTCTTTTCTTTCAAAACATTTAATAAATCAATCATTAATGAAAATACAAGCTGGACTTTACTTTTTATCTGCATATTCATTAATATTGAAAAACTGAAACCTGAAAGCCATTTGGAAGCAAGGTAGGGTTTCGGGAGAAAAAAAAGTTTGATATATAGTTTTTTCACTAATAAAAACATTCATTGAGGGTGATCTCCCGTTTGAAATTCTGTAGGCATTGGAAATAAATAAAGTGTATGCTACAGAGGTAAACAAAAGCACACGACGAAAAGAATCAATTATACTGCACGAAGGAAAAGCAGTGATGGCTTTAATTTTTGTACATTGTGTAAACTAAAGAGACAGACAGTCAACAGGTTTTCATTTACCATAGCAATGCTGGGAGGAGCTAAAATGTGACAAACATGTATGCTGAAAGTCGTAAAAGCTAGGTAACCGGTTAATATACTTCTATAAGTCATGTGAAGTAGACACCGTTTTATAACTATGAATAAAAGTGTTAATAAATCTATGCATATATATCAATGACCATTTGTTTCCAATGACGTAAACATAATAGAACCTCTTGATCCTTATGAATGATAATTAGAAACTCAAAATTAAAGAACAGTACTGGCATTTCTCAGCCAAAATATATACATATCATTGGAAATAAGGAAAGATCAATGTATTTTATTCAAAATTTCTTAAAAATAATATAGGTACTTTTTATTAACATTTTAACGAGGCCGAGTCTAATTCGAATGTGCATGACTTTGCGCAGCTTTTTAAGCTTTTTTATTTCATGCAGTTATTTGTGCGACAGTACAACTTTGCCAATTTTTTTTTATTTTAAATAAAAATTAACATTATCAATAACGCCTACTGTTCTGAAACTGCGGATTTACGTCAATAATTAAGAAAAACGCTGAAATGGTCTTACCGATGTCACCATTTTTGAATTTTGTAAGCAACGCATGACTCTGAAGAACGACGCATGTTCAAGACGTCTATGGATATTATACTAAAAACTGATGACAGAACATCTAAGGAAGCATACTAGCAATTCAAACATTGCTTTTTTTAAAACTAAAATCGTATATGCCGATAATTCATCTGCAATGATATGTAGTTATATCGTAATATGGCAAATTTAGAGGTATTGTGCTTGAAAAAAATAAACTTATTAATTAAGTCCTAGATCAAAATAGACGGTGAATTTTTTTTAATATTTTTATAATTTGACGATGTTTTACAATAACTTTCATGTACTGAACGAAAAAGAAATCTCTAGGGCAGAAATACAAAAAATATGCGGAAAATGTGATAAATTGGCGCTTTTCAAACAAATTCCCAAAGGTTCCAATAGTAAAATTTGACAACTTTTGAGATGGTCCTCTAAGAAATCGGGGGGACAACATTCGATTTTTTAATCTTAAAACAATAATTATAACAGTAAAAATTAATTGTCAAAAACTTATCAAAATCCCAAGGGCAGAAATAATTAGGCTCGGCCTCTTTAAATCGGAAATGTATTGAAAATTTAGAAAAAAAAAAAAAACATTGATTCGACAAAAGCTAAAAAGGAAGGTTAGTTTGTTGAATAAAACGAACCAGAAGCAAATATGTTATGTACCACTAAACTTGTTCAAAAGTACTTTAAAATTTATTTCTATGCTAAAACCAGTAACCTTGCCAATGTCCTTAAAGAAAGAATGACATTAATATGAATTAACTGGTATTACTTGCCGACTTAATGACCTTATTTAGCCTAACCTTTGCAAAGCCTCATTTAAAATGGATTTTATAGATTTATTTTTTACCATTTGAAGATGTTCCTTTAAAGTTTTCTGACTTATATCCATTGCTTTTATGTATTCCTCATTTTTTAGTATATGTTGTACTAATCCAGAATTTGAATGATAAATAGCTATATCAAATATTGTGAATCCATCGCCCGTGGTCTCAGAGAGTTTCACTCCATATTTTTTCATAATATCAAGTATCTTTTCTTCACTACCATCCCCTTTCTCTTCTACTCCTATGTAGTGAGCTGCTGTCCACTTCTTCTTCGTGTTTGTAGTTTCATTTAGAAGTTGAGTGTGTTTTTGAAAAAATGTTTTAGCTAAGAATTCACATATTTCAAACTGTTTGTGAATGGATGCAATATGGAGCAATGTTTTTCCATCGTTTGTTCTAGTTGTTATATCCAGGTTTTGGTCTATCAGAAGCATAAAGAGATTTAAATCACCACCTTTGACTGCAAACTGTAGAGCACTCCAACCAAAAATATCTTTCGAAAGCAAATCTCCTGGGCAGGTTTCAATTAAATGTTTGACAATGTCAATTCTTTTGAATTCACAGGCAACATGCATAGGGATTCTTCCTAATTTTGAAGAAGTAGACAGCATTGTTTTTTTCTCTTCTTCTATCAATTTTAACACTATCAAATTTCCCGACATTGCAGCATAATGACAGACATTCCATTTACCTATTTCAGCTGTTAACAGTTCTTTTTCGTTTTTTATAACATGTTTGCAAAATTGATTTTGATGGGCAAGACATCCTATAGAAAGTATATCAAGCCCACTTTTTGTTTTTGATGACACATTTTTATAACCGCTTTTTATTGCTGCATTTAGAAGTTTCAAATTTCCTTTCATTGCAATCAAATGAATAGGTTCAAATGTTGGCATATATGTAACTTGTGAAACCTGAAAAACTCCTTTTTGCTCTTTGCAATCTAAGGTCTCTTTATCTGGTTTTGTATTACGTTTTCCAATTATATAAAAAGCCATTTCATCATTATTATATTGCAAAGCGTAGTCTAAGATTGTTCTGCCTTGACAACATTTTACCATGAAATCGTTTTCATCATAATTGCTTATTATGTACTCCAGTATGCAAATAGATCCGCCAATAGCTGCATAATGCAATAATGTACGCCCATTTTCGTCTCTTTGGTGTAAAATGTGTTTTCTGCTTAATTCCTTCACTCTTGTGTCAATGAGATAATTGAATCCCAATTGCTCACTATTTAGGCATTGTCTTTTAAGAAGTCGAAACAGTTCAGCATCCTCTACGTTTAATTCCGTTAAAATCATTTTGAAAATTTCATCTGATAAATAGAAAAAATACTATTACCATTTTATATCTTATCAATTTTATTTTTTTTCTAAACTAGTGATTTTTAAAAAAAAAATACTTGCATTGGTCATTTTATAATTAGCAACTATTATTCGTATGTTGTATTTAATTCGGTTAGTGACAACTCATGCTGATTAAATTGTTTGAATGTATATATTGTTTAACGTCACTGTCAAGAATTTTTCATTATATGGAGACGCAACCAATTGCTGGCGCAGAGCTGAAAATTTTGTCTCAAAAATACAACTATGGAAAAGTGATGAGAAGCAAAGGGAGGTAAACACTGATGCATAGAAGTAGCAGCCATGTTGTTTGTTTAAATAAAGCAATATCGTGTTACTATTTCAAATTGTAGATACATTTATTAAATCTAGAATTTTCAATGAATCGCGAGGACAAGAATGAAGTGAGATTGTGAATGATTAAGTTGGTTGTCAAAGGGCGTGTCCCATACCAAACCAGGTTTTTCAGAAATAATGTGTGTTTCATTTTGTATATTAACCAATCAGAGGCTAGAATACAAACAAAATCAAAAATATTGTAATGTTTCTTTCCACAATAGGCTCATGGACCACCTCGCTCACCCGAGAATCTTTGAACATGCTGTTCTTTACCAGATTTTCCCTTGTAACACCTATTGTGATCCCAACCTTCCCCAGGGGTTATAATCTGGACAATCTAAAGATGCTTCCAAACAAGTTTCAGCTTTTCTGGCCCAGTGGTTCTTGAGAAGAAGATTTTTAAAAGTTTATTTTCCTAAATATTTTCAAGGTAAACATTTGATTCCTTATTGTAGCCCAGCCAAACGACCGGAGGTCATGAGTTGAACAATTCAAAATCTTAACTATGCCAGGATACTTCCACCTAAGTTTCAGCTTTCCTGGCCCAGTGGTTCTTCATCAGAAGATTTTCAAAGATTGTTCCTATATATTTTTAGTAAAATTTTGATTCCTTATTGTGGCCCCGCCCAACCCCCGGGGGTCATGATTTGAACAATTTGGAATCTACAATACCCTAGAATGTTTTCACATAAGTGAAAGCTTTTCTGGCCCAGTAGTTCTTCAGAAGAAGATTTTTTAAAAAGAATTTCCTATGTATTTCTATAAGTAAAACTCGGATTCCCTATTGTGGCCCCGCCCAACTCCCGGGGGTCATTATTTGAACAATTTAGAATTTACACTACCCCAGGATGGTTCCACCTAAGCTTTAGCTTCTCTGGCCCAGTAGTTCTTCAGAAGAAATTTTTGAAAAATTCCTATATATTTCTATGCAAAACTTGGGTTCTCCATTATGGCCCCACCGAGTTGCAACCCCTGGGGGTCATGATTTGAACAATTTAGAATCTTTACTACCCAAGGGTGCTTCCAATAAAATTTCAGCTTTTCTGTTCCATTGATTCTTGAGAAAAAGATTTTTAAATGACCCCACCCTATTTTTGTCTTTTCTGGATTATCTCCCCTTGTCAGGGGACTAGGTCCTTCATTTGAACAATTTAAATTCCCCTTCCCTTCAACCCAAGAATGCTTTGTACCAAGTTTAGTTAACTTGGCCCAGTGGTTCTCGATAAAGAGTAATGTGAAAGATTTACAGACGTACAGACGGACGGACAGACGGACGGACGGACGGACGGACGACGGACAAAATGTGATCAGAAAAGCTCACTTAAGCCTTCGGCTTCAACAAGTTGAAAATTGAACCTGTTGAATATTGACCCCAACAACAGCTTGCATATAAACCAAATAAATATCGAATAAGAAAGATAAAATGTGGTCGAATAGGAATGACAAAATAAGCGAATAGGAATCACGTGTTTTCAAATATGAATGTCATTGACATCGAAAAGGAAACGCTTGTTTTCGAAAAGAATGATATATTATGATATAGGGATCATATTGTCATATTTTCTCAAATGGGAATATCAGTTTATTAAATACAAATTAGTATTCAATTTTAGCGATCTCACCACTCTCGCTAATAATGCCAAAATTAAATCCTCGCTACTAATTCTACTTAAACGGTAATCTTACCAGGCTTGCTTTTTTCTTGACTTTCACTTTCTTTGGTAATAGATTCCGGGAATACTGAGAAAAGAAAAAAATTGAAAGAGCAATAACAGGAAAGCATTCAATACTAACAGACCCAACCATATAAGCACTGAAGTTCCAGTAGCCGTTCAGGGAATATTATTTGATTACGTTTTACTTTTTGAAAGTTTGTGACAGCTGTTGAACTGAAAAACCGAATGATAACACAACATCCTTATGTTTGTTTGAGGATAAAGTATCAAAGAAAACAAACCATATTTGTGGAAATATCTCTGACACAAAAGTCAGGGACCCGTTTAACAAAATTGTCTTTTGATTAGGACCTCTTGAGATCAAAATTTTCTGCACCATAGCTGTTTCACAAAACTCTCTTATCCTATGATAAGATCCATCTTAATTTTAAGATAGATAGACTAGACACCTTTCTTAAGGACATATATGCAACGTAGTTTTGTTTTTCTCTGAAGTTGAAGAGTTCCAATACCTAAAGAAACTGAATGCTACATTTTAATGTATATGTATGCTGTTATACACTTTTACAAGTTTGTATGACAAATTAAAACAGTGTAACCGGTGGCTTAAAACAGAATGATGTTTTTTAGCAGAGAACGATTTTCATAAATAAAGCAATCCTTTGGACTATATCACGCCAGTCGTAGGAATTCTAACCCCACGTTCACCCCTACCTAAATTATATTTATGCTGATGCAATAAAAAGTATTTTCTGACAGTATAACTATTATTATTTGAGAAACTATTATTTTAATGTTTTAAAGAAAATGTAAGGAAGACAACTAAACAGTGTACAAACATCTTTTTTAATCTAAAATTTCCTTTTGACATTGAAGCAAAAAATGTCTTTGAACTTAACTAAAGATTTCTTTTACATCAGATAGTTTTGTGAAACAGCAGTAACAAATATTATAATTATCATAAGTCTCTTATTATGATTTGAGATCTACATGTATCTGACGACTAATATTTTGCGAAACCCAGCCTAGGTGTATATCATTTGAGATGGAAATATTTTATAAAATATTCAAAACAGATTTAGAGTATCCATTTGAAATTAAAATATGTTGTCTTACCAAACATGTTTGTTTCTTGGCTTTTGCTTTCTTCGGTTATAAACTCTGGGAATACTGAGGAAAAATGAAAGAAGAATAAAAAACAAACATTCAGCGCCATTAGACCCAACTTTATAAGCACTAAAGCCGTTCTAGTAGCCGTGCTTGAACTGACTGTATTTGATTTCTTAATGAAATTATATGACGTCTGTTGAACTGTTAAACAGTAGAACTCGGTTATGACGAAGTCACTGGGACCTATGAATTTACTTCGCTATATCCGTGATTCGCTTTATCCGTGTAAAGAATTCGTTGAATTTATATAGCTGGGGATTCAAAATAACTTCGCTATATTCGTGAATTCGCTATATCCGTATTCGTACTAAACGAGTTTTACTGTACCGGTTAATGACTCATGGAAATTGAAATCCGCATGTTTGTTTGATAATGTGCTTGTAAACATACCCGTATAAAAGAAATCACGCCATTCGTGTAAATGCCTTTTCCATAAAAGCCGGTGTAAAGACGAATAATGACTCCATCGGATAATGACCGGGGGTCATTTTTCGACAGCGAAAAATGACCCCCGGTCAAAATTCAACGGCGAAAAATGACCCCCGGGCATTATTCGACGTAGAAAAATGACCCTTTTGCCCGTAGAAAAAGTGTCTCCACCCTAAACATTTGCAGAGCCCCCGTGAAGAAAAATGACCCCCGTAGAAAAATGACTCCCTGTGGATTAACTTGATGTCTCTTAAATGCAATTTAAATATGATGGTACACAAAGTAGGGTCTTCTTACAAGAAATACAATTGCAAAATAGAAAAGCCCTAACACCAATTGTTCAAAATAAATGGCTAAGGATAAGTGTTTGAAAAGTAGGTCAAACTCAAAGGTCAAAGTTGATGGTTTCTTAAGAAAGGTTTAATGTAACAAGGATTACATTTGTAAAGTATGAGAGTGCTAGTATCTACAGTTAAAAAGTTATAGCCAAAGTAAATTGAAAGTGACCGTCTGTATGTCTGTCTGTCTATCTGGCGGTCTGTTTCTCCTCAAAATCTTTAACCTTGACCATAACTTTTCAATTATAGTAGTTATGCCTTTCATATTCGATATGTGTATATTCCTTGTGACAAGACCTTACTTTGGGTACCACCAAATTTGACCTTTTGACCTTTACCTTGGAGTTTTACAAAAAAAATGCCAAATTTTTGGTCTTCAATTAACTTTTCATATTATGATACAGTGTAAAGAAGACGTTACAAAAATGAAAACGTTTGTTCTGATTTTAATATTAAATTCTCTGAAAAATATACTCAGAACTGGGTAAAAGGGTGGTGTAAAACAAGCATTAAGAAATGTAATGAATACTGTGTGTGCTAAATCAAAAGGCAATGTCTACGTGTATAGTTTTTGCATTAGAATGTGTATTTTACACTAGCCCACAGCGCTTTACATATCATGTTTTTAGGTGTTATACCCACCCAACCCCCTTACTTATTTAGGAGGAAGTCGATTATCAACAAAAGTAACAAAAAACTACCCTACCTCCATTTTTTTATAAGAAGGGACTAAAAATAAGCTTAAAATAATCTACTATTCTACATGTAGTAATTTTCAACTGTTACTTTGCCACAATACTTTCAAGTATACCCCCACCAACATTTAAAGTATGCTTTAATCATGGCGAAGTAAATTATGATATGATAGAACTTGTGTGAAAGCTTAACTTCATTTATGTATTTATTGAAGGTATCACAACACGTGTATCTATCGTACACTTGTTTACCTAGTGTTGTTTAAAATAGATAATCGATCGGATTGGTTAATATACTTTTAGAATACCTGTCCTACAGTCCACGTCTACTTCATTTGCTTTGACAGACGCAGTCAAATTATTGTCTACAGCTATATCAACCCAATTTCAACAATTAACTGAAAAGTTTCAGGAAGACAGTAAATCCTCAGCTCAGGAACTTTCTAAGAAACTCAAGGATAACATAGCTGGGAAGTTAAAATACGAAGGAAACAAGGCTCAGTATTTGTTTTATGAAGAATTGTTAGAGGAACTTGATAAACTCAAAGATTTATCTACTCATAATTATAAATGACAAAGTTGTTAAACGAATCAATGAAAAACTTAAAACCGCAAAAGTATATCAGAATTGCAGACGGTTCCCCAGCAGGGTGGAAGACAGTACAAGAGTACCAATGTAATTATATTGCCGACGACTCGGATGACGAGAAAAAGATAAGGAGCGCGGAGAACAGGGCCCTCAGAAGCAACAGACAAATTAAAAAGCCTCGTTTTTAACCTTATGGCAAGCCCGTACCTTCTGCTGCTGCTGGTTCTGCTGCTCAGCTTTCCGCACTCGCATTGCAACAGGCAAACACAGTACAACAACCCGGCACCAGCAAATTTATTCAGCAGCCCTTTCGCTTCAGTAGCAGATGGACACCACAGCCCAGCGACGTCTGCTACAAGTGCTTCCAGACTGGGCATTGGAAAACAGGATGTCCCCTCAATAGTCAATACACCAGCAGCGCAGGCTCCAATACTAAGTCAAATTGATGATAAGTATATTTTATCTGTAGATATGTTTGATCAGATAACTGATAATGAGATAATGATTGAACATTGCAAGTTTTTATCAATACAAGATTCAAATGAGTCTTATAAAGGGGTGAAAAATAGTTTGCACAATCATTATGATTTCTGGGAAAAGATAGGTGCATTTGATGATATTTTGAGAATTATAAAAACTGGATATAATATTCCTTTTGCAACTAATCCACCAAGAATTCATTTGAAGAATAACAAATCTGCTCTTCAGAATTTTTCCTTTGTTTCAGAAAGCATAGAAGATCGATGAAATAAAACTGCGTCCCATAATCACACTGTCGGTGCTACACCCAAGACATTTCATTTCTTTCAAATCAAATCTTAGCTACTAAGAGACCAGAATTATTCAATTGCGATAACTACAATATATAAAAAAATAAATTATTTAAACAAAAAGAGTAGCTTTAATTTTCCGAGACAAAACTAAATAAAGCATATGCATTAGTTTTCAGTCACAGCATATCAAGGAAAACAATTTAATCCTGCATTTCTTATATATTATAGTTATTACTCAATTAACTTCTTGACATTCTCTCCCTCCCGAAAATATGTATAATTTCATTGCACTACCATTACATATGGGAAAAAAAAAAATAAAATAAAATATGCAAAAATGATCCATTCTAGGATTCGAACCCTTTCTCTGGTAAAAGTACTACCTGGAAGCCCACCAGCATATTCACTAGACCATTTCGGACACGATAATTGTGTAGTGTTATTTAAAGTACACATTTTGCATTTCGTTTGGAGAATAATTTTTGTTCAATTTTTGAGTTTTTCGAAAATGTGCCTCTCTGAAACAAAAATCGAAAATGGCAGTTTTGAAGAAAAGCCCTGCCTCTTTGTGTATATATCAAAATTATTTTGTTTCAAGGAGGCACTTTTTCAGAACAATGGGGATTCCCTATCTAAAAAACGAAAAATCTTAAACATTTTGTCGTGATACTAATTTTCACATCATTTAATGGCAAATTGGAAGTCAATACGCAGCTTCCAAATATTGTTTCTCGTTGTGCTTGATATATTGTTGCATTTGAAAAAAAAATAATGTGAGTTTTCTCAACATAAAAATTCTTCTTTTGATCTGCTACACATTTAGGGAAAATAACAAAAGAACTGCAACACCCTCTTTATGAAGCGGTCATACTACATGTTGTATATTTCTCTGGAACTTAGATAAAATGGAATTTATCATAATATGATGAATACGATAATTATAAAACAATCATGCATATATATACATTATACATACAAAAATGCTAGGCTGATGCTGGTTAGACTGTAGACTGAAGTTTCTTCAGCTAAGTTGACCATAACTATCTGTTCATCATGCATAGAACTTTAAATACTGTGATTTCTCGATAAATTAATTTCTTAATTTTTAATTACTGAAGTACCTATTCATGTAAATGAGGATTACATTACTACAGATGGACCCGGTTAGGTGATATTCGTGTTCCGCGGTGTCACGCCGTGATGGTAGAGGTTCGCGGTGAGCTGTTTCTGTGCGGTGGTGCCACTAGGACTCACGGTACCGATTTCACCACTGCTGCCAGTCTCCGAGATATTGACAAGTACAACAAGGAGTATGATAGGTGGGAGAAAGTGGCGGATCTAGATACTGAGAGGCATGCGTGCGGTGGGACAGCTGTTGGTAAGATTAAACGCAGGATTGATTCCGTATAATGACTGCATGTAATATTGAACGTACATGTTTATGAATTTCAAATTATTTACAAACTAAGGACATGTAAACGGTCACGAATTTAAATCAAAATCATGTTGTTAATTTAATTGTTTTATGACACACATAGACAATTTCAATCAGCTTTATTTTTAGTGGGGAAACAGAATTAACCTGACTAAGATTGTCAGCACTTTTCTAAGTTTATCAGTACCGGCAGTAAAAAGGTCAGTAATTGTCTAAGTTTTACAGTAACGACAGCACATTGTCAGTAATTTTCTAAGTTTGTCAGTAAAAAATGGGAATGTCAGTACGTTTCTAACTTAGTAGTGATAGTCGAGAATCAGTAAACTAGAGTGAAATTCAACGCATCATTAAAGCTGCTGTTAAACTTGTTAAGAATCCCAAAGATATATTAATTGAAATATGTTTAATTTACAGCAACCAATGCCTGTTTTATACACACATGAGCAGGTGGATTTCAATTAACAAAACTGATATAATGGGCATCAAAAATGGGTACCGTCCTTGGCTAAAAGAACATACAATAACCAATGTATATTTGCAAAATTTCCACAAATTATCATTGAGTATGTTTAATTGACTTTTAAGACACATAGCAAATTTGACAGACATCATTTTGGGGGTATTTTATACTGTTCAAAAGAAACATTTGATAGTAAAGGTTACCCGATATTTTGAAAATGAGTGAAAACGACAGCGTGTAGGAATATCTAAAAAAAAATATTTTAAAAGATACAAAATGTAATTATCCACGTTTGTCTGATATTCAAACAGATAATGAAACTTGAATCCATTATGCTTTAAACCCTCAAAGCATATTTACAATGAAATACACTTGACAAAACAGCAAAGAGCAGAACAGAGCAAAGAATTGGAAGAGCACTAAAATAGTTTTATATGCTATTTTCTTAAAAATTTGTGGTCTTGTTGTTCAAATTTTTATTGTGGAAGTAATTTCAATTTCTGGAGGAATCTAGAAAGCAAAATGTTTGCAAAAAAAGTGAAAGGTTTATGAGAAGAAGGAGCCAGAATAAGGATTCACTACATTAAATTTCTTCAGTACAGCGTCCAAACCCACAGGCTATGAAGAGTAAAGGCCTTCTGGGGATAAAAAGAAAGTTAATGTTTTGTCACAGCAACATTATTGGCCAGTACATTCAACGTTTGACTCGTTTCATTTCCCAAACTTGACAAAATACCTTTCAGAAAGAAAAAATAAGTACATGAAATCATAGGGTCTGCCATATTCCAGTATACGAAGGGTCATACTCAAAAAAGTTTTCTAAAAACAATTCGAAATTGAATAAAAATGTTGCGGACATGTGTTTTCATTCAAAGAGAATAGTTTAGCTTAATCATTAGGACTAAATCATAGAAAAGCGTTTATTAGTTTCTTTGTTTTGAACATATTTTATTGTATAATTCATACAATGGGATTGGCAACAAATTCTTGCAACTTAAAAAACCTCTCCCTGTAATATATACAATAATTAAATTAGTGATTGCCAAAATAACAATTTAAGGTGTAAAGTTATACATATACATGATAAATACAAAATATTTTAAGTTAATACAAAATATTTCAAGTTAAGACACTTACTAAAGATTCAGAGTTCTTAAAATTTGTAGATCTATAATGATACATGTAAATGGTTACAATTATAACAGTTATTTGGAAAAAAAAA
>PRKT01000107.1:714740-743157 GCA_003671525.1 Saccostrea glomerata | reverse complement strand
CCGGGATTGACCTCAATATCACCCGACAACAATAAAATAATCATACTAAAGTGAAAGAAAAAAGTTACAGACACCAATGATCTTATTACTTTTGTCAAGTCCTTATAAAAGAACTTTTTTAGTATTTTGAGTACGTGTTCTAATAGCTTTCCAAATCTATATACAAAAATGGAAGATATGTTTATACATCTACATGCTAGATAGAAGTTTCCTATAGCGGCACGATGCTGCATAAGCGTATTACCCATTATCCTTTATTGTTATAAGGCATGATAGTGAAGGGTTGGTACTCAGGCCGCATATAGGAATATATATAAGTGTCAAATCAAAAAATAAAAGAATTTTCTGGAAAGAAGGTGGACAATCACATTTTGTTTTTGTAGCATAAAAAAAGAAACGATTTAACAAAAAAGAAACAAATAAAACAGTCACGAGAAAAACAGAAAAACGAATTGTTTGGGTAGCATTAAAGGGGAAATAACATATGTACAATGAAGAAAAGAAGGGATCATACTTGAACCCTAATAATATAGGATTGAATGCAAACAAAACTAAAGTACTAAACAAAAATAGTCCTAGACATGTTACATGTAAAGGCATACACAGTCCGCTATATCCGCAATTTTTATGTATAATAATAAAAAGGGGGGATGGTAATAAATAGGCAGATTACAAGTGATGTAAGCATGTTAAATTCAAAATATATATGTTCAGCCATTTAAATCATCACCGAGGGTTGTACTTTGATCTCCGGTCACACCTTTATCACCGGTCATACCTTGATCTCCGTTAGGACTTGAGGTCGATGAGTCAACCGGACTGGCCTTGACCACCGTCGAATATGAGCGCTCACCCTCCTCCATCTCATCATCAGCTACGTCACCTGCCAAACTGTCTTCACTCAGTTCACTTAGTTTCTTTCCGAGCACCGATGACATTATTTATTGAACGTCCCTCGTATATGTATATTGACCGTGCTAGCAAATTTAACAAATTGTTTGGTGACCGTCGTATTTTGTCTGACAGGTTTCTTTACCATTTTTAATGCTAAATTGTACTTTTGGTAATCGACTATTTGAGCAGGGGGAAAGGTACCGGTGGACGTGCCCGATAAACATGGATGCTAGCTCCTATGCACTTGATCCTACGTTAAGAATTTCCTTGTGCTGTACTCCAGTATCAATTTGTACTGATTGTAAAGTTATTTTAAAATTTGTTTTAGATCAACAGCAATTATTCCCCCCTTTCAGGCTGTGTAACACGAATATATGTTCATTTAAGGAATAACTGTATAATTACTTGGTTTCATGATGTGAGCAATCAAGTGGCTTGCGTGATAATTTGCATAAATGCCGAAGGCGTCTATATAAATTAAATGATCATGCCAATCGATTGATCATTATCATGAAATCAAAAAAATCGGACAGTTATTCCTTATACATGTATTTACATCATGCTCTTGATTCCGCAAATTCACATGCGCTCTAAGTCCCGCTTCTGTCTCTATTTGTCCCGCCCCGCAGGTGATTTTTTTAACCGAGTCTTTTTATGAAAAAGTAGATTTATTTAGAGATTAAGTACATTTACAATTCAGTAACTTTTATCTCGGACAAAGACATTGATAATGTATATATGAAGAAATAAAGTACATTTACTATTTGTAATTTTATCTCGGACTCAGACATTGAAAATTAAATATACCGATAACAGTATAATTGTATCAGCAAAACAAATACTTACATTTAGTATAGAAGGTTCCGTGTTTCTATTTTTCTTTTTTATGTTAATCTAAATTTTCCTGTTTTTTAGCAACAAAAAATGTACAAACTATCATACAAACTGTAGATGTCCGGGAAAGTTCCTTCCTTATATGTAACTTGCAAAATTATTAAAACTACAAATTTCTAGTAACGTATGATTGGCACACCCTTGCACTTTCACAAAGTGAACTTTATCCTTATTTAATTTTTAAGAAAAGTACACATTTTGTTGAGTATTTCTGTAAAACTATAATCCAGACAATTCAGGAAAGAAGTGTGAGAAACCAAAAAACTCTCCGGTTTTGTCAGTCTGTGTTTCAGTGATGTGTGCCGAGTGTTACAATTGAACACATCCTGTGAACGTTAACATTAATAAAGCTCGATTACATTTCACTATGTGTGTTCAATTTGTTAAACTCTTGTTTATTATACTAAAATTTTGAGAAAATATTAACTTCACATCTGTGTCTATGCACCGTTAAAAATTTAAGGATGTCGATGTTTTGCAAAAAAAAAAAAGCACAATAATTTTCATAACACTAAAATTAAATAATATTGAATGAAGAAAATGTATTTTATCAGATTGATATCTAAACAAATTCTGAGTGACAATGCTAATTAGCATGTGTTGGGCAAATTTGGATCATTTTTTTATGAAAAGCACCTTTGCAAAAGACTTTCAAAATAAATTGTCTTGGAAATTTCTTGAAATTAGGTCAAAGTCGAGTAAATTATAACCCTTCGTGGTTTTTAAAAGTATCTAATGAGAAAGACGAAAAAAATATAAGATAACGAACATTGATCTTTATCAAAAATTCTATAAATTTAAACACACAATCTGTTAAGAGGGCATATATAGGGATTTTCCAGGTATGAGATCACGTGACTAGGAGGAGTAGAACATCTCCTGTAAACCTGTCACACCCACCGTGCACCTTTTGTATTACAGGTGTAACCATGTCAAATTAAGACAGAAAATCACGCATTCAAAATCAATTTCAAAAATTAAGGCCTTAATTTGTATGAAACTAGGAAGACAAAATGCGATTCAATGAGAGGATATATATTTGCTACATGTTACATGGTCCTTATATCGATTATAAAATTTAAGAAAGGCCGACTTTTAACGAGGTTGTTGAAATTCCCGTGACATCAACATTTCTACCATAAGCCTGTCTGACTTTAATATATTGATCGTACTCAAAACATGCTATGGAGTATTATTTAAGTTGAGAAATGTAAAATCCCTAACTACAGATGATAGCGGGATCTTTCTATATAAATGAGGAAAGTTGACGATGGAAAAGTCATATAGTTTATCAAACAATTCAGTCGTTATTAGATCTTTGACATATTTAGTTATTTAGTAAAACATACAAATATAAAGCAGATATTGCAGATCTGGAGCGATGTCTTTATTTCAAGTTGGAATATTGGAATACAAGTATATCGAATTGATAAATGAATGAACTTAATAAATACACATGTACATGTATTATTAACTGATAACACATCCTCCATATATAAAAATGTTGAATGAAATGCCATAGGAAGTGTTCTCTCCTTCCCATTTAGAAGTTTGTGAATAAGGTCTGCTTCATTGGGATAGGATAAGCTGATAAAGATACATGATTTATTTAGTGCTTATAGGATTTCTAACAATTCTTTGGAAGACCTCTTATCCGAATACAACAAACATGTAAATGTTGTCATTGAGGACCACAGCAATTTATTTGAACTTCGGAATACTAAATAAATGTAGAATCAGAGGGAGAGAGTGAATTAAGTATTTTAAAGTTTGTGCCCAATTCCACTGTACATATCAATTGCAACAAAATATGCAAACCAGTCCTTGTGATTAAAAAAAATATTGTTGAAAATTCACCGGAAGATAGGAAATTTCGACTTATATTTTTATTCACAAAGCAGTTGCATATGGTCTCAAAAAGTTATATTTTCAAATTATCAGTGAAGAACTTTGAAAGAGTAGAAAATCCAACGATTTAATGTTATAAAGTTAAAAATGTCAAATATAAGAAATATTTACTTTTAGGAGTACGTTTATTTAAGGCAACTAAGGGCATTTGATACATGTATAAACCAAAAAATAAAAAATGGATGCCTGGACTGGTATATATATATATTTTAACCTATTTCAGTTGAAAATGATAAAAATAATAGATTTATCAATTATTAAAACATTATAAACTTTCAAAGGTATTCAAAATTCTACTTTTCCACACCCATGCTTATATTTCTATAAAAAAAATCTCTTTATGGTTGAAATTTGGATAAAAAAAGAAAAATCTATTAAACTATTAAACTAATTCATTTTGTTTTACACATGTACTACTACTACTAACTTAAACATGACTCAAATCATTATTTTTAAAATTTAAACAAAACTTTGTTTGTATCATCTCTCATTACATGAAAAACGAAGAAAAATGGTTTAAGAAAAACACAGAAAAATTATATACTTCGAAAATCATTCAAATAAAATAGGATAAATTTGCTAACATCAGAAATGTTTTGTAAATATTTTTAGAATTTTTTTTATTATTTCCATTTTTATCAGAATAAACAGAGAGATTATAAACAAAGATTTTTACATTAACTTCACACTCGCACACTCACTCACATTATTCACATGCATTTTACACTTTCTGAAACTTTCTGGGACACTCTTGGGTTCTTTGAAGTTCTTTGAAAATGATATAAAAAATCAGGCCTGCGCAAATCAACACAAATCTGTTTATGAGATAACCGTCTATAAATGCTACTGTACTTATTTTTTAATATTTCAAACATTCAGTGAATTTAAGAAAAAGGGTATTGTAAAGTTAACAAACAATTCATCAATCTATTGAAAAAAACCCACAATTCTCTATGTTAACAAATTGATCGACATCAACGAAATGACAATTTTATTTTATCATTATGTTGTCATTTCATTTAAAGTATCTTGAAGAATTTTAAGAATGTTTTTATCTTTTGCATATTTTATATAATCGGAGAGTATTTCCTTTGAAATGTTCAATTTAGTTCTGTATGTTTTAGACAAAAGATGCTTTACGAGGCGTGTATTGCAATGATCGATTGCAATACGAAGAATCGACCATCCTTGATTCGTCTTTTCAGACAGATCTGCTTCGCAACGAAACAGAATATCAACGATTTTCTCCTCACTCCCGTCCCCTTTCCTCTCAACCCCAATATAGTGTGCAGCCATCCACCTTTGAGTTGTTGTCTCCTTATTTATTAGGTTTCGTTTCTGGACATCTTTATAAAATTTCTCAGCTACGTACCTGCAAATTTCTACCTGTTTATGAGTGCATGCTATGTGAAGTACAGTTTCTCTTCCTTTGTCAGAGATGTAATGAGCAAACCCTTTTTCTTCAGTAAACGAAGAACTTGTAAGTTTCCACCCTTGCCAGCATAATGAAGCGCATTCCATTCAAGATCGTCGGTGCAATGCAGGAGATCCTCAAAATTTTCAGTGATAAATTTGACAACTTCAAGATGTCCATACTCACAGGCGATATGAAGAGTTGTTTTGGATGATTTTGTTTTAGCAATGATAAAGCTCTCGTTTTTTGATCTTAAAAGCTTTAAAACGTTAACATTATTTGCATACGCTGCATAATGTGCTACATTCCATCCACATTCTTCAAGTTTTACATCATGTATCAAATTTTCATTCTTTATCATGCTTTCACAAAATTCGTGTTTGTTCCTCATAATTGCAATATCTAATATATTTAACCCGTTCTTTGTTTTTATGTTTAGATCAACATATTTTTGTCTTAGGAAATAAAACATATTTAAATCGCCGTGCCATGCAACCCAGTGGATTGGTTTAATTCCTTGACAGGTATCCAGTAAAAGTTCATTATGTTGAGTAATCAAGTACTCACTCATGTCTTTCTGTTCATTTTTTATTGCGTAGTCAAGAACTGTCTGTCCTCGGAAACATTTAATATCGATCTTTACCTCAGTGTTAGTTTGCATAATTTCTTCTAGTATTGCAATAGAGCCTCCTTGGGCTGCATAATGTAATAACGTACATCCATCTTCATCTCGTTGACATAAAATGTTAAGTTTTTCTCGATCTATAACTCTTGTTTTATTTAGATATTGAAATCCAACTAGTACTCCATTTACACATTGTCTTTTTAAGAGGATAAATAATTCTGAATCTTCAACTGTAAAATCGACGAATATTCCTTTGACCTCGTTCACTAGAAACAGATGTAAAAACAAAACAAAATTAGTTTTATTGATGTTCCATAAAACATCCTAAAGATTATGCGAGATATCCTGAATTTTGTGAAATAAAATATACAAGTACTCGTACTTATATAAGATATGTGATAAAATCAATGGAAGAATATTTTTTCATATAAATTGATTAAAAAATTAAATTAACCAATATATAATATAAATCAACAATGTTTCAAGCTGCAATCGTAAAGTAATGCCTCTGTTATAGTAAAAGATTTTTTTAAATTGTTTTTTATCGTTTCAACTCTCACTTGGGTATCAAACCTACATAAAGACACATCTATAAACATATACATATTGAAACACATGTGAAAGTTGTTTTAATGTTGAAGAAAAGAGAGAGAAGAAGAGAGAGAGACAGACAGAAAAGGAGAGAATATAAAAAAAAGGCATATACATATAAATTAAAACATATACAAAATGTATCATATGCTCTGCCAGTTGTTCTCAAACGCCATATATTTACACTGTTTTAAAAGTAAAGTTTTCTCTATTAAGATTCTTTCCACATTAAAAGTTTTTAAAGTCATTGTGCTTAGAACAGAAGGGTTTTTATTTTTAGTAGAAAAACATCATTTTAGTTATGTCTGTAATCAAATTTTGCACTTTATGGACATCCTAACTCTTATGTTTGTCATATGATATTGTTGTTCTGTAAAAAAAAATACAGATATACTGAAAGGAAAAAGAAACGCATAAGAATATAATTTGGGGAAAAAAATTGACCATGTGGCCGGAAATTATGAAAATTGGTCAGATGTGTATTTGGGTTACTTTGCACTAAAATCGCTGGTCAAAACTACTCAACCATGAAATCCTTGGCGTCACGTAGGGGAGATGATAAAAAGTCAAAAACACGTGCATGTTGAAGATGATAATTTTGTGATCACATTGTGTTGTGCCATACGATGCATTAGAGTTATAGACATCGTTTTTGCATATTTGCAGTCCGTATAAATTTCTTGCAATCGTGGTATGGCTGACGGAAGTTACATTGGGTCTAGTAATTGAATTCAATATTGCATAAGTGAATAAAAAGGCAACAACATGCTGCTGTGCAGATTGTTTTCAACTTTTCAACCAAATAAAAGTTTTTTTTTCGGTTGTCAGAGAGTTAACTTAAAATGTTTCCAACCAACCATGACGGTGACGTTGGCGTGTAACAACGTCAAATCAAGGGCTTTTCATCATACCACCTCGGTTATTGTCAAGGCATTATCACTGAAACTGATATCTATACATCAGACAATCATACTATATTTTTTCACCTTAAAATTGACAGAAACTCTCTGCTCTAATATTGGCTGCATGTTTGGGTAACTTTACTTCGATTTTACTCTCACACGTGAACTACGTATCGTATGCGTAATGTTCTTAGCATGTTTATACTGGGAAAACGTAGCTAGTGTTTGTCGAGACTCTTTTACAAACATTCACGTGTACCAAACCAACTGGATTCTGTACATTCTATCCTCATCAAAAATTCGTGGGATTCATTGGGCGGGGGGATTTGTTGGCCTTGGAATAATACACTACTCTCAACCATTAAGACTACCGTCGGAATCCTTTGTAAAGGATAAATGCTCTGCTGAACTCAATGCATAGGAAAATCAAGTTTGTTACTGATGTGCAAGGGAGATTTTGAGAATTTTTAGCTTTATTTTTGGGGGGTATCAACATATCAGTTTCAATGTCTTAGGAATTATCACTCAAAATAACAAAAAATTTTGATATCTTGTTGATTAAAGATGAATTTAAATGTATGATAACAAGTCTGGAAAATATATTCGAAAAAAATTGTTTTAATTTAACTCAAAAGTTTAATATGCGTATCTTTTTCCTTTCAGTATATATTAAACTTACACAAAAGCGACTTTTCAATATTACTCCAATTGAAAGCTGTTTTACTAAATGGCATTCAACAAAATGATGTCTAATTGACTCAATGTCAGTCTGACAGAAACTGCAAGCTGGAGACTCCTTTAGCCTAAGTTTAAAAAAGAGATAAAGGAGAAAATGCGGTTTTAGTTTTATGATGTCCTAGAATTTTAATGTTTTCATTAAGTTTTGAAACGGACTGTAATAGATCAGGAAAGAATATGGCATAAGAGAGTACCATTCTGGGAATGTGACGTCATTGATTTGATGCATTTCTCTATTTTAGACAAAAAAGCCTCAAAATGACTCATTTAAAGGGTAATTTTTCATCAGAAAATAATATCCACAGCTGTCTCCCACCTTAAATTTGGATATGTTGTGTAAAATTCAATAAAAAAAAAACATATCTCAAAATCTTTGTGGGTGATGTCTGTGGACAATATTATCTGAAGGAAAATTTAAATTCTTAATATCCGTATGTATTTGTGATTTAAATAATGTTACCAACTTGGAAACAGAATGGATTAATCTTCTTATCCAACTTGATTTTAATGCTAAACTCTGAATAATCAATCATTCTAATGCCGCCATCTCTGTAGTCTTGAATGATAGTGTTTCTTTTTATTTTATGAAATTTGCTTCCGCAAAGAAAAAAATTCATCCTCAAATACTTTTATAATTTCTAAAGGTGGATTAGGTACAGTAAGTATCAAGTGAATTAATTTAGCAAATAATCAATTTCTTCATCAGTCATTACAATTAACCCACCAATTGGGCTTAATTTTCTTATTTCACCTAACTTTGATGTATAGTTAAGATTAATCATGTCATTTAGATCTATAGAAAACTCAATTCCTAATAGATCAAACGTACATCCTATGGAATTTTTTTTACTACAAATCCATATCATTATTTTTTTTGGAAAATTTATTCTGAGCCCTGATAAGTTTACAAGATAGTCTAATTCTCTAAGAGTTCCATTCATAGATTCAGGTAATCCATTAGAGATAAGTGATGTATCGTCTCCATATTGAGAAATCTTGTTCTAGTAAAGTTTCATCCAGGTAAAAACCATATTGTAAAAATTATCGCAAGGGATTACACATGTTCTTGAAAATGGAGGAATTTATGCTAAAATCGTGTGTATGAAATGTTTCTTGTTTGAAATTCAATTAATGGTTTGGTTAACTACATTTAAATAGAATTTTTTTGTTGTCTATGTTATTTCAGACATGGTATTTTTATTCCAATATAAAATTTTCCCCCAGTTTTCATCAAACCTGTAAACATCATACATCATCCGAAAAACCCTCACCTGATGAGTCAGGTATATCTTTATAATGCGTGGTACCTTTTGAATTCCTTCTATAATGCAGATCTGCATGTGTAAAAAGATTTTTTTATTATGCATATTTGGCTAAGGATACATGTTTATACATTTCACAACGTTATTTAATATTTACCTCAATAAAACATGTTTATTAGATCTACTATGTATATGTATAAATACATGTATATGTAAAATGATAATCAAATTTTAAGTGAGGTACTTTAGGATTCCTAAAATGAAAAAAATTAATCAATGACCCTTTAACAGTCATTCCAAAGAAATACATATAAAGCATTTTCATACTCAGTAAGAAATAAATATATTTTGTTTAATTCGAAAAAAGGTTAAATTCCAAGGTCAAGACCAAAGGGTAAACCGTTTTGGTATGTAGAGGAAGGTCTTGCAAAAGGAAATACACCTTTGAAATATTTGAGCCATGTTCAAAAAATATAACCAAGGTTCCAGGTTAACGTTCCTCATAGAAGGTTAAATTCAAAAGGTTTAAGTGGGTAATATTCAATGGAAGGCCTTCTTATACATTTTCTTTTTTGCAAGGAATGAACCTATGAAAAATAAAAGCCATACTACTTACAGTAAAAAAACTATGGAAATGGTAAAACATTTCTTATTGTTGGTCAAGGTTTAATGTCAAGGTAAAAATTTTATAATATTGAAACCAATGACTAGACATAAACAAGATGTGTTTGTGAAACACTAATGCCCCCGTATGCCAAAAAGGTTAAAGAGGCAGTACGGCGAATCTTATCAAAAACAGATTTGTTAAAGTTTTCCGATAGGATTTGGAATTTATTTTATATTCATCAATGTATACACTTTCAGAAAATTACAGGTTTCATAAGTAAATATTTCTAATTATTTCATTAGAATTAATAATTATTTATGGCCCATCAATATCTACATTGCCACGTGTTCGAGGTTCATATTCCATGCTTTACACGCATGCTTAGTTTTCTCCAAACAAAAGAGCAAGGTAAGAGAAGGAAGACGGCAGACCTGCTACTATGACAAAATCGACCAAAAAAGAAAGAAACTAATAATAGTGTTTGAAAAAGCAACTTTACTGAAAAAAATCTGGTTGCGAGATTAATATACATGTAATCATTGGATGAAGAAGAAACGGGATCTCAGCAACACTCACGAAGGGCTCGCGAAGGTTCTTCTCTACAGGTTTGTCGATACAATCTATCAATACTTGTATCTCCATTGCTTTCAAAGAAATAAATCATTGAAAACTCAGCATAAAAATGCACTTATGACATAAACAATTATTGCCGTTTGAAGTGCAAATTGTAATGGAACTGCAAAAAAAAAATTGTTTGACATTTTGCCGCGATAACATATGTTTTGGTGGATTTTCCTTACCTGGACCCCAGATACATAAAACGTCAACATTTGTATGTTAACTTTGTTTGAATGCAGACGAAAATGTCAACGATTTTTAATTTATCGGAGAGTAATGATATTTTTTGCTTTGAATTTTTTTTTACATAATATTCCATTATAATTGTAAACCCTACAGTTTAGGCACGTTCAATATTATAATTCACGTGATACAAGTAAACAGATCCAAGTTATACGACCTTTCATTTATCAGCAAATTCTAAATACGTTAATTTTGTATGAGGAGAGAATATTTATATTTTTCAAACTGCTGACTTCAACTGTTGACCTTCTTTCTTAATGATATATTGGGTAAATTGAAATGAAAAGGCACACGATTTTCAGCCGTACTGTTGCTTTAAATTTTCTTAAATACAAATCAGAAATATTGGTACCCAAAGTAAAGCCTTCTCATAAGAAATACGATTGTGAAATATGAAAGATTTAGCACCAACTGTTCAAATGTTATGACCAAGTTTACCTAAAAGGTAGGTCAAATTCAAAGGTCGAAGGGTCAAAGCTGTTTATATGTAATGAAAAGTCTCATCACAAGTATTACATATGTAAAAAATGAAAGTCCTAGCCCTAACAATTTAAAAGTTATGACTATGGTTAAAGTTTTTAAAAAGTAGGTCAAACTCCAAGGTCAAACGGTCAAAGTTGTTGGTATCCAAAGGAAGGTGTCACAAAAAATTCATACGTGAATTATGAAAGTCCTAACACCTAACACCAACCGTTTAAAAGTTATGACCAAGGTAAAATTTGGGAAATTTTGTGAAAAAGTGTGTCAAACTCCAGAGTCAAGTACAAATTTGGTGGTACCAAAACAAAGAAATTGTCACAAGGAATACACCTACGAAATATAAAAGACAAAGGCAGTCCAGTCAAAAGTTATGGGAAGGTTAAAGTTTTTGTGGACAAATAGACAAACAGCTAGGTCCGCCTGAATCCCCCAATAATTGATCTGAATGAAAAAAAACCCACATGTTTTAGCTTTTTATATCATAAAGAACATTTTCTGCAGCGTTAGCCTCACTTTAGCATATTTTTCTGCTTATTTCCATTGCAACGCTCTATTTAAAGAATCTGATTTGCATTTTTTTTATGGGAAAGTAAGGACCACACCAATACCTTTAAAACAATGATCATTAGTTAAGAGAAAATGTGCTTTTTCAAAGGATAGGATCGAATTTACACATACAAAGTGTAAATCTTAAGGGGTTCTATGGTATAAAATCATTGAAAACCATATTTAAATGTCGAGTTGAAGGCCACAGCAAGTGTTTTCTTCTTTTCATGCATAAGATTTTGCATAAATTCTACTTCATATGAATATAAAAAACCATGCCATAGTTTCTATATAACATTTCAAGCCATTATAGAAAATGGCTCTAAAATCATTTGACTTTCTCATTTGAAATCAGAATAAGAAAACTTTTTTAATTTAGATTAAGCAGAAAAAATAAATCAAAATTGAAATAATAAGCACGTGCCTGGGCGTGAAATTACCAGCATACTTTGTATCGGCTTGAATGATTTTTTTTAATAAAGATTCACATCACAAAACTATTTTACAGTGCGCATGCGATTTACGAAATATAGATTTTCTGTTTACAGTATTCATGTTCTGTATACCAGTAGCAACATACAAATTATACTTTTGTCACTAACCTGCTGCTTCTGTCTCATCTGTAGTCCTTTTACTGCAAATTGTAAATGACGAAAAGAAATCTGAATAAAAAAAAATTAAAAAGAACTTTTTTAATAGTGATGACAAACCAGGGGGTCGAAACATAAAGGCTTCTTAAGTCTAAGACCATGCTTAAGTAGGACTTAAGTACAGTCTAAAACTTAAGACCGTAACTAGAAGCGTGCTAAGATTTGGTAATCTTAGCAAAACTTAGGCGGCCTTTAGAGGTGATTAAGTATATCTTAACTTTTTCTACATATATTTAGAATTCTTTAATGTTGACTTACGATGTTAAAATATTCCTCTATTAATATTATGCATTAACGAAAATAATTATCTCTATTTTTTTCTATTTTATTTTTTCGTTGGGGGGGGGGGGTGATCACTGATTCCAATATCACTCCCAACACAGCATACATGTAAATATAAAATTTTATTTTAGGGATACGTCTGAAATTAGTGGGACCTCGGTTATAGAAATAAATTAAACACAGTGATAAACCATGGATCTGTATGTTCACTTTGAAAAAAATGAGTTGAAATGATTTGTTAAAATTAAAAGCAGAAAAGAAAGAGGATGATGTCAGTAACAATATTATTATAAAAAGTATCTGTGAAACGCGACAAGTGCGGATTTAGACAGGGCTCACTTCAGTTCGAGAGAGAGAGAGAGAGAGAGAGAGAGAATTGCAGATAAGTGGAGACATATACGAAAAAATATCCCGATTTTTTTTTGTATCCTTGATTAAATTGCAAATGAGTATATCATAATACTTCTGCAGTTTTTGCGTATGACATGCATGGCCTGATACATAGCGGGGATTCAACATGCATTGAACTCTTTAGAGTTTCAATTTTTTAAAAGTAGATAGACGGTCGATTATCTTTTCTTGTCTGCGATAATAACAGGATAAGTGAACATTTCTCAAAATAAAAGAGTTACAAAAGGTAAACTGAAAACACCTCAGGTGAAAAACAATTGTCGTACATTTACAATGAACCACAAATCGTCACTTTCTGATCGTGCGGAATTTGTTTCCAAACATTCCGATTAATTTATAACATAATTATAATTTTCATACGAAATCTAATGTAACATAACTTAAACCAATAGGTAAGGACGTCAATTTAAATATGTAATGAATTAAAACCCTAACTGAATCACTTTTAGCAATATATCTATATAAAATCAAAAACCATAGGTTGACGCATATATGAAATATTTTTAACATAAGTCTGACTTAGCTAAGACCTAGCTTAGTTTGCTTTATATTACGGTTTAAGACATACTTAAGTAGTACTTAGAGAGGTCCTAAGATTGTGCCTAAAACGTACTTACGACCCTACTTAAGTCAAAAACTTAGCAAGCTTTATGTTACGAGCCCCTGGCAGGTAATTAAGTAGAAAAAAAATCATGTTTCTTTTTCTTTTCTTTTAGTGTCTAAAGTATTTTGGTCTCTAATGATCAAATGTTAATATACATTCATGCCTTTGACTTAAGTCTTTATTTTATGTTATTATACCTCTTCTGATTTTTCCCATTATAAAATTAAGTGATTAGATCTGAACAATTCCCCAGAAATCGTTGTGAATCAGCTAATCCTCGGTCATTAATTTTTTTTTAGCTAACCCCTCCGTCGAAAACTAATCATGCTAATCCTCATGCGTTAGTTTTTTTTTAGCTAATCCCTCCGTCGAAAGCTTGTCATGCTAATCCGCGATTATCCGTAATCCTCTATTTTTCAATAAATATAAATTGTGATTTTATTCAGTTAAGAGAATAATGATTAGTTATATAATTTGTAGATGAATATTTTTTTAAAAGGTGATCTTTACAACTTAAATTTGTATCGGTATAATAAAACAGTTAAAGTGTATCGTTGAGGAAGTTAGCAAGAATTCTAGTTAGCAATAGAGCAAAATAGAAATGTAATTGTTAAGAGAAACAATTAAGCCTTTCGCCATTTTCCTCCGATTGGTTCGGTTGTATTTTAACTGAGATATTCGTTAATAAAAATGATATAATGAAATTTCCTACTTTAAATCATTTCACTCCGAAGACTTGCATGTATGCACAAAATGAAGATAACAAACAATAACGAATCTTAAAATACTGAAAGACAAAGCAAACACATGAACGGGGCATTAACACAGACCTTTGAAAATTACAAAGATGGGATCACGGAGGAGTTAGTATTCCCTGTTAACCGTACCTTCAATATTATTTATAAATCGATAACAAAACTACGAATTCTAGTATTAGAGGAAATTCATGACTTCAGACCTTACCTGGTTTATGAATCTTCATACATAGGATAAGAACTAAACTCAGTATAAAAACAGACAAAATGATAACTATTGCAATTAAGGCTGAAGAACCATTTTCTCCTCTTGGTGACTGCTCCTTTGGACACGTAAATGTACAGTTTGCCTCTATTTTTTCTCTCCTAAAATTTTAAGCGCTTGAATTAAAATATGCATTTTGAGACGAAAGAGCGTCTTGGTAATACTTTTTAGTCTTATTTCAGATTTTAAAAAAAAGTATGTGTATACAAAGTCTCATTGAATTTTCGTAATTGAATGTATATAAACGAAATCTTAATGTTCATAGTAATGAACAGTTCTCGTATAGCGATAAAAGCGTTTATTCATTCAAACAGGGTTTGTAGCACTCGCCTAGTAGATTTTTGATGTCAATATATGATATAAAGGATACAATTAAAACTCCTTCGAATACTTTAATGTAGTGTGTGTAATTTTTAAAATAATCTATGAGTGTTTTGCGTATTTGGTACTCACATCATTTGCTCAGAGTATCGCTTTTTCAAGCAACTAAGATCTGCTGTAAAACAGTTTTCAGCAAGTCTTAAACATGCTGGATCTGTAATAGAAAAAATAATGCTAAATCATATATTCTTAAAAGAAGATATTAATTTTTTTTCTTGAATTTTTATTTATGTACTTAGCAAGTGACAACTTACACAGATAAATCTCATTGCTGAAAAAGTCCTTTTCTGGACAACCGTAACTGAAATTGCTACACTTTACATGGTTCAGGATTCCAGTATAAGCCAGTTCCAAACAATTCTCTACAAGTATGTGTAGTTTCAATGTTTCTAATCAACACTGCAATTTGTCAATATAATGGCAAATAAATACAGTATAAAATTTATCCTGAAAACTATTAGATACCTTTTTGAAAAGGAATACGTCTTCCTAGTGGATAACAAAATTCTATAAGAGACGAGAAATTCTTGTCAGGGACACAATGGTACCCATGTGTGTTGTTACAATTTCTCCTTACAGATGCATCAGCCCATTCTTTGGCATTCATTGGACATGTTTCTATTGAACTGACCGGAAAATTGTATTCTAGCGTGTCAACCATCTAAATAATAAGAACATTGGGCATTAACACTATTGTATTGATTGTCTGTATAAAATAAATTAAGTTATAATAACAATCAACGGTCACTTTATTGCAAAATTATATCTTGAAATGTATCTAAACAGCAGCATTTTATCATCTGATTTACACCCATTCCCCCTCTCACTTAATTTATCCTTCCACATATACAGGTACCACTCAATACATCCTTCCAACTATACATGTATCTATGTTTGAATAACTGGTACAATGTACTAGTATGTCATCTTTTTTCTCTTAAAAGACAAAAAAGATAACAAAGACATTTCATCAATTAACAATAATTATTTCATTCGTCTTTCGGCTCAATAAAATTGAAATTCAAGATACCATGTGCTTTAAAAGCCATAATTTAAAAGCAATCTTTTTAATAACCGTGATAAATTTACTAGCTTCTTCTATCGTCATCGTCATTTTCCTAACTTGTGTTGCAATCTTCAAAGGGGGTTTACTCCTGGCTATTCATTCGATACGCAAAAGCATGAATTATTTGTAATACGAGGCAAGATATTGACAAATACGTTATTGCTTCAAATATATGAATAGTCTTATTTAAGTCGAATGCTTAATGACAGTTTTAACATCAAATGTTACACTATCTATACTGAGAGGAAAAAGAAACGCAGGGTAGCAAAATATTCGAAAACTTTTTGACCGCATGACCGAAAATTACGAAAATTGGTCAGATGAGAAATTTATTAGCGTTTTACTAACAGCGTGACAGTTTGCTTGATAGGGCGTGCTAAAATTTTGTATGCTGATTATCATTTTACTCATCGATTGGATGTTTGATTTCAATGGAATCAATAATACTTTGCATAAGAAACACAGAACCCAGCAATACCACTGACAATACTGACCAATTGCATTGAATAAACACGTGAACGGAACAAAGCAAGTTTTACTTCTTATAATTATGATATTGATAGAGAAACGTACATATATAGTACAACAGAAGCAGAGTAGCCTTTCTAATTTTCTTATACGTATTTAAAAACCCATCCCGTCAAATCACAACAAATATAATACATGCTTTTTTGAGGACAGAAAACGGGCTTTGGCTGACCACGTGTTGCTGCTGACTACAAATGCCGTACTGGTAAAACAATTATTCAATGTGATTGGTTGGTATTTTCAGGCTATTGTTGTATTCCGAATTTCATATGCAAATTAATATTGATTTCATTGATCCAATCGATGAGCAAAATGATAACCAGCACACAAAATTTTAGCACGCCCCATCAAGCAGACTGTCACGCTGTTTGTAAAATGATAATAGTTACTATGCACCAAAGTTCGTGTTCAGAATTACTCAACCGTAAAATGTATGACGTCATGTAGGGAAAACGGTAAAAAGCCCAAAACACGGGCAATTTGATAACGACGAGTTTGTCAACAAATCTTGTTGCACCATTTGATGCACCTGAGGTATACATATTGTTTTTCGATATTTAGAGACGATATGAATTCCTTGCAATCTTGGTACAGTTTACGGAAGTTCAGTGGGGTTTGATTTTCGAATTGCCCAATTATTGAAAAAGGCAACAATGGATAACTAAGCAGTTTCTTGTGAATTTTCCCCCATAAAACTTGTTACCCGTTGTCAGAGAGGGCCTTGAATGGTTTTCAATCAACAGTGACGATGACATTAACGCGAAACAGAGCCATGTTACGAGCGGGTTATTCGTCCTGCCACCTCTTAAATCGCAATCCTACTACCACAAAAACTGCCTTTTATACAGTAGACTATTCTAATCATTACATTCCCGCAAAAAATAAAAGAAAACAAATCTGCAATTTGGTTTTTTGAGCAAGTCAACTTACTGTTGTGTTCCTCTCACTCGCGCATGCGCACGTTGCATGGCTAAATTTTTGGCGTGGTTACCGATGCCCAATATAGCCAGGGTTTAAAAAATAATCACTCTGATGAATTCCATGCATGCAAAGGAGAAATAACGCTCATGACAGATGTGCAGGAGAGACATTGAAGATAATGAGTGTTTTTGATTTCACTTTTGGGGGGTATCGTCATATGAGCTTCAATAGCTCAAGAATTATTAGTCAAAATCAAATGAAATTTTTGTTATATCTATTTGAAAGATGATTTTAAAAGTTAGATAGGAATACTGAAAAAAATTGAAAGAAAAATAAATTTAATTCACCTCAAAAGTTTACCCTGCGTTTCTTTTTCCTCTCAGTATAATTATTACACGATTTTGTCCAATCTTGACAAGGTGCACATGGCAACTATTATCTGTTTTCAAAAGATGCTAACTTTTCCATTGCACCTTCTGATGTTTGCATGGTCTCTGTTTTCTCTGCTCCCGATATACATGGTATCAATGAACTTTTGAACATGAATACATGTACTTGTTATCTCCACATTTCATTGGTACGAAATAACTGTACAGTTGCTTAATTATAATACAATTACCTTTGTGTTTGCTACCTGTAGCACTACATACGTCAGAAATTGTAACACAGTCATATCAAGGCTGCCTCAAAGACCCTGCAACATCATAATAAACTGGAAATTTTTCACACCTAAATTTTCATGAGTGCATATTTTTAAGAAGGTAGCTATTAAAAACAGTATACTAAAAAAATAAACATGTTCAATTTCTAATTAAAAGAGTGAGAAAATAAATTTAACATCTCTTGTCACAGCACTCAAAAAAGAAACAGTTTTAATTAAGTTAACATTACTTATGAGTTCTTTTTTTGTCTTGAATCCAAATCAAAGAATTAAATATAAAAAAATTAATTTATACCAGTTCTGTTAAATAATTGAAAAATAACATTTAATTTTCCTTTTAGAATAGGGATCGTTTTTTACTTTTAAAAGAAAAATGGTTAACAAACAAGACGCGTCATTTTCCCTTTGCTTTAAGATAATATCAGATTTTATCACCCCTTTGGACCTTTCATAATTTAAATTCCTTTTGTGTTCATTTACCTGTCAAATAGCAATCGCCGATGAACTTACTTCCGTAAACAGACGATAAGAAAAAAGTCCGGTTGATTATTTGAACGAATGTTTCTACCTGCGTACCTTAAATAAATTAACAAGTGTATACATGTACATACCTAACCCATATATCTATTAAAGGACGGTGATGAATATAAAATAGAAATAAACAATCTTATGCAGGGAAATTTAAAAAAAACCAAAAGAATCGAAAGATACTGTACAAGGCATTGATAAATTAAAACAAGTTGATTATATATCTATACAACGTAAAACATAAACAAGTACTTACACTTACCAAGTTTTATTTTATTTCCTCTTTTATTGATTGTGCACTTTATTGTGTAACGTACGTTACCCTTCAATCATGTCTATACTTATCTAATATTGCATTCTTATCTGTTGTGTACAAGGAAAGACGGATAGATTACAGGTAGTAAGTTAACGTATATAGCATAAATAAAACCGCTTTGTTATATACATGTAAGACAGACATTGTATATACAAAAACTATCTTTCTTTTCAATAAAAAAAACTATTGCAACCACTTTTAAGAAATACGTATATCTTTCAAAAACCGAATTACATAATAGCAATGAAACCTGTTTTATTGTAAATTAAAACATTTTTGGCAGCAAATTTTGTAATGAGATACTGTTGTTATAATTATATACTCATCATTGATAACCTAAATGATTAAGATCTTTAAATTAGCCACCAGACATGTAGGTGGGGGGTATAATTTTTTATTGGCATCTGGTGAATAATTACACGTCAACAGATGGAATTTGCAACCTGGCTCGGCAGGGACACTGTGTATGCAATAGCCATCGTGATTAATACAATTAACTAATTATCCAATCAGATTGAAGTAACCTATACTGAAATCTTATCTTGGTCAAAGGTATCTCAATTATTCACTTTTTTGTTTTAAGAGCTGCTGGATGCACCTAAAATTTTACAAGAATTCAATTTACCCACCCACCATCACCCTAAAAATTTATCTATATAAAATCAGTTGTCCTAAATTACAAACAATTTATACCCTTTTGGTTTTTGTCTTGTACATTTATTATGATTACATGTATACTATTATTTTTTTTAATTATTTATTTTTTTTCTTCTTCCATTTCTCAACTTAAATATGTTATTCTATGAAACCTGTGTTACAAATTGTATCTTTTATCATTTTATCATTTACCCCGTGTTTCAAATTATAATTGTACTACATTATTTTTTACTTATGTTATAATGTTAGTACATGTATTTCTTGTGTTTGGCGGTTTTTTAACCCCACCTTTGCAAATTTATTGTCATTTATTCAATTAATTTTGGTTAATCAATGTTTGACATTAATTTCATCATTTGATCAAATATATTTTATGATAAATTGAATAAATGACCTTTCTCACAAACAGAAGTTGTTCTGTCTTTCATTGCAAATGAACTCAGACTCACTGGAGAACATAACTGATTGTCTCATGTTGACAAATAAAAGGTATTTTATGTAAACACAATATGGAATGAAATTTTAAGTTTTCAAGTTATGGGAAAAATTTGGGTGACAAAAATAGAAATTACGTGTATTGCTAAAATAGAAATCGCTCATCTATTATAATAGGGATCAAATAGGCCTATATTTGTTAAATACATATATACATTCATAATTTTTTTTAAAACTACTTTATTACAAATTCTTTATGTTAACTTTAATTTGAAAAGCAGAAGAAGAACATGTACCACAAATCTCAAAAACATAGCCTACATATAAAATGTAAACTTTTCTGGTATATTTTTTACTAACATATAAAACTTAAGCAATTAACCTCACATTTAAACGATGATTTAATAAAACAAGATTCTTGATTCAAAAGCATATACATAAATATTCAAATTTGTATTCCCTGATTCTTTTCTTTTAAAAATAACATACATGTCATAACATCCTTTCCCGTGTCGTCTTTCTTTAATCTGAACATAATTCTTAAAATGTCATATGCCAGATAAATTTCCTATCTCTGATATCAACACTTGGTTATATTTAAGGAATAACCGTCTTGCTTTTAGATTTCATGATGTGATCAATCCATTGGCTTGCGTGATAATTTGCATAAACGCCTGCATAAAATTATCACACAAGCCATTTAATTGATCATCGTCATGAAATCGACAGTTATTCCTTATATTTATATGCTCTTGATTCCGCCAATCCACGTGTTACAAGTCGGACTGCTTCTGTCTAGCTAGTTGTCCCGCCCTGCACGTGATTTTTTAACCGCGCCTATTGATGAACCAGTACATTGATGGAGAAATAAATAAGTTATTATTATCAACAATAATAATATCTTTTATGTGACAGAATTAAAGGAACTGTATTTGTTTTATTTGTTATAATTTACTTTTGACTTTTTATTTGGTAATTGTTGTGGAGTTGTTTGGTATTTACAAACTATTTAGATCGGGATCAATTGCCTATTTTGAATCTTAATTTACAGCCAATCAGCGTGGCCTCTCCCAATCACGTGATCATTGTTTTTATTTACCAAAGGAGAAAGACACGCTTAATTGCAAGGGAAAATTTTGTCGAAAAAAAACTCCATCTACCCCCTAGCTTTCTTCCACCGTCTTATATTATATTTGTCATACATGTATTCATACTTGTTTGTTTGGCGTTTATTTTCTTTTATCCCACCCTTTTTTTGATTGCAGGCATATCAGTGCCTGCTTTTATGCTTTATTTAATTTTTGGGGGTCAGATTGCATAATATGATACCAAAGATTTTTGTGTTCTTTCGAAGTTTTTTATAGTCTTGTCTGACCCCCTTAATATGTTTATTTTTGTTTTGCGTCAATACTTCAATAAATGACATTTTTTCACTTTCATTACTGTCGTTATTTTCTTTTAATCCATCAAAAAAATAGCTCAGTTGACTTGGCTTCGGTCTTGCATTAATAACAAAGGAACATAGAGTAAAGTAACTATTTGTTATTATCTCGGACAAAGACATTGGAAATGTAAGTATATACCCTTGAATTAGATGTATCTGATATTCATGTACACTCGAACTCATGCCCGAGTATCGTTTTTCTTGCATTGAATCAGTGACTTTATTTTTTATGCTTAACCTGTAGTTGCTTTGTTTTTTAATAAACTGGCTGTATAATTATAGTAGACTGTAAATTGTATTTTACTACTAACGTGACAAATTTGCATACATTTGATAACTTTACAACCACCGAGTAATAAAAGCGACGAAAGACATGTCAAAACAGGTAATACAAATATGGTATATTTAGCAACATATTTTTTTTAAATCTTGAAGAAGTCAGAGGAGTTCGATTGCGAGAAATAAAGGAGTCATTGAGAAATATGACTGATACGGATAATCTCTTCGAGCCATGTTCAACTTAAATAGAGCAGCACATTTCATATAGAATCCACAATTCTGATGATGAGTAAGAAAGAGGTTTAAAAGAACATTACAGGGACCCCATACACATGAATGTATCTTTGTTTATATGATTTTATGAAGTTTCGGAATCCTAGTATATACGAGGGCTGTTTAATAAATAATATCCTTGGTGCTCGGAAAGTAGCAAAATACGCTTTTCAATGATTTAATCTTCATGATTTTTACTTATTAAATCTATTTTAATTAAAACACATGTCCGTAACATTTTTTATCCAATTTCTAATTGTTTTTAGAACTCATTTTTGGGTATGACCCTTAGTAAACTGGAAAAGGGCAGATTCAATGATTTTTCTGGACTTGTATCTTCCTTCTGAAAGGTGTTTTTTTCAAGTTTAGAAATAGAAACAAGTCAAAAGGTCAAAGATCTGGTGAATATTGTTAATGTTAAAAAACATTAACTTTCTGTTTATCCCCAAAACCCCTTTACTCTTCGGGGCGTGCGGGTTTGGGCGCTGTCATGAAGAAGTTTAATGTAGTGGATTCCTGACTCTAGGTCCTTCCTCTAATAATCCTTTCAATTTTTGTGCAAAAATTGCTTTCTAGACTCCTCCAGAAATTAAACTGTCTCACCGAATACGAATTTAAAAAACGATACCACTAATATTTAAGAAAATGGCCTATAAATCTGCCTTTGTGCTCTTGCATATCTTTGCTTATGTCAGACCCTCGCTGTTTTTATCAAGTTCATCTTACGGTTAATTTTGTTTTGAGGGTTTTAAGCAATAGATTCATGTTTCATTACCTGTCTAAATATCAAACAAACGTGGATAACTACAATTCTTGATATTTTTAAATAATTGTTAAGACATTCGTACAAGCTGTCGTTTTCACTCATTTTTTCAAAATATAAAGTGACCTTTGAGTACCAAGCTTTTTTTTTTTACCGTCAAACGTTTCTTAAAAACAGTGTAAACTACTCCCGATATAATGTCTATCAAATTTGCTATGTGTCTTAAAGTCAATCCTACATCATTAAACATTATTTTCTGAAAATTTGGCAAACAGTACATAAGCTGTTATAACTTTTGTTGGCAAGTACGGTACCCATTTTTGATGCCCATTATTTAATTTTTTATCGTTGAAATCCACCTGCTCATTTGTCTATAAAACAGACATTGGTTGCTGTAAATGTCACATATTTCAGTGAATATCTCTTTGGGATTTTTAACAAGTTTTACAGCAGCTTTAATGATGCTTTTATTTTCACTCTAGTTTACTGATTCTTTACCACTCATTTATAATGCAGTGTCTTGAATAGCCCTTGTTTCCCAGCTTCTCACGATGAAACTATGTAATGAAAAGTGGTCACATAAACTGTTATAAATTCATTAAAGATTCAATAATGAGAGAAAGTCAAGTTTAATGTCATATGATATCTGTATTGTATGTCATACAGTTCAGGACATTATTTATTGAACGGCCGTCGTAGTTACTCCTAAGTTGATTCAAATTCATTTTGATTCTTAGGAACATGATAATCAAAATTGACATATGATTTTGAAGAATGTCATACTTAAAAAGGGATCTATGGGTGTCAGTTGAATCAAATTTACCAGTTGTAGAATTACTGTAAATAATAATTTCAGTTACTCTAAAATATTATTTTGATAATGAACCTTACGAATAAACACAATGTTTTTACCTCTTTTATCAGTTGGGACCTAAATATTGTGATCGTGTTATCTGTCTTCTAGCTTATAGGTAGTTCAATTTCCAAATTATTGAACATAGAACGATTGTTTTCATAATGCCCCTCAATCGTTTATTTTTTCTTAGCATGACCCACTTAGCAAAAAACAAATTTCTCGTAATAGTGATCCTAATTATAACGTGCACCAACAAAGACAACATCTCAGTTATATCAAAAAGTAAACTCCATTAACTTTTATTTTCAATCTCTTTTTGATAGTAAAGCAGTTTATCCAATAAACTCATAAGAGTAAATATGCGCATGAAAAACATGTACATTCTTTACCTAATAATAATACCATTCTACGTTAAAAGCGGCTTTGGCGGAACCCAGCAACCGCTAAATCAAGTACAACGCTATTTGTCTTGCACATTTACACATAATTAAGAAAATGTAGAAATGCGTTAAATCAAATCTTCGCCAACTTATTCAAAAATCAATTTCCGCCAAATATCGTACACGCTAAATATAATACATTTACAGTATCTTTGACACATGATTCAAATTAATGAGGCCCAATCTTGTTGAAAATTACGAAAAAAAGCGGCAAATATTTTTTAAAATTCTAATACAATACTAAGAAAAAATGAGATTGAAATTTTGTTACCTTATCTTGTTGGTAGTGAAAAGGGGGCAATTTCAAGATATGAATAATTGTCGTGGTTTCAAACACAATAATATAAGCTAAAAACAATAGCTCTAAATGAATATAGTATGAGTTTTAGCTTAGTATATATGCTAAAACTCATAAACTTAAAGAACTAAATGGCGAAATTGTTTGAGCAGAAAAATATAGAGAGGCCCTCAGATAAAGTTTAAACCTAGGTAGTGTTTCCCTTTAGAAAACTATACTTTTCTCTAATGGACTGTAATTAATTCGCTTATATATACAATTATTTCACCTGTTTCCTGATATATGCTTTGCATGCTTTTTCGCTATCCTATCACGGATTCTCTGATTTGTTAATTGATATGCTATCTATTCGAGTTAAAGAGCTCATTTAATTTTATTTCGCTTGTATCCAATGATAGGAGGCATCAGATTTCAGAACACTGTTTATCTTTTTGAATTAATTTCCAATGTTTGCGTAATATTTTCCCCAGTTTTTTGACTTCAGGATTGAACTTGGTAACAAGCACAGAGGGGGGGTCTGTTAGATTTAGTCTTGCTGTTTTTTAGCAATTCTTGTCTCTTAATTGTTTGCGTTTCTGAACCAATACTGTCAATATCAGAGTCCGAGTACCCCCTTGATATAAGTCGTTCCTTGAACTGTAAAATTAATTGTTTGGTTTTGTGTGGGTCAGAGGTATTCCTCTTATGTCGGATAATTTCCCCCTTGATAAATTCTCTGAAGGTAGCATTGGGATGTGCACTGCTGCGATGCAGGTACATAAATGTTTATGTGGATTTGATGAAAGTTTCAAAGTCTAAGACTCCGGACTGTTTAAATCTCTGTCTTTTGTGGACTTTTGTGTCCAGAAACACAGTCTCGTTTAAGTGAATATTGTATGTAAATTTCAGGTATTTGTGCTCCAGATTCGCAAGTTCAAAAAACGCAGTATTTCACTTTCTGTGGCATCCATGGCCATAAAACCGTCATCTCTGTATCTAAAGTGAGCCAGAATTTTGTTTTTATGATTGTATTTTTTGATAATATTTTCAAGGATATCAAAAAGGCGCAGATCACATTTCTCGGGGGACGGGACCGCCCCAATGCTTGCTCCTAGTATTTGTTTATACAGTTGACCATTAAATTCAAATTCATTGTTCTCTACCAGAATTTGTTACAATTTGATTAGATAACTGATATCTGGGATCGGTATTGTAACCGGATGGCTGAAAATTACAAAAATTGGTCAGATGAGAATGTTAGTTATTATGCGCCAAAATCAGTGTTCAGAATATCTCAACCGTACAATTTATAACGTAGGGAAAACGCTAAAATGCAAAAAAAAACCACTTGCAAATTGATTACGACGATTTGTCAACTAATATTGATGTACCATTTGATTCACGTTAGGTATGCAAATTGTTTTAGGTACTTACAGACTATATGAATTTCTTGCAATCTTAGTACAGTTTACGGACGTTCAGTGGGATCTGGTTCTTGAAATGCCCAAGTAAGGAACAATGCAACAACGGGTTATTGAGCAGTTTCTTGTAAATCCTTTCCCATAGATCGTCTTACCCCTTGTCAGAGAGGGTTAGGAATGGTTTCCAACCACCCGTGACGATGACGTTAACGCGTAACAGAGTCATTTAACGACCGAGTTCTTTAACCTGCCACCTGTTTAATCGCAACCTTACTACGACAAAAATCGCCATTAATACGGTAGACTATCATAATCATTACATTCACAAGAAAACTGAAAGAAACTGTTTGAACAATTTGAGTTTTTGAGCCGTTCAGCTTAATTTTGTGTTCCTCTCAGTGGCGCATGCGCGAGTCGTTTGACTAATTTTTCGGTTTAGAACGTTACACATGCCCAATATACCCAGGATTTGATAGGTTAACACTCTGCTGAATTACATGCTAAAGAGAATCAAGGCTGTGACAGATGAGCGGGTGAAAAATTGAAGATAATGAGAGTTTTCGATTTTCACTTTTCGGAGGTATCGTCATATGAGTTTCAATAACTCGTGAATTATAGGACAAAATTAAATGGTATTTTGGTTACATTTTCTTTATTGATGATTTCAGAAGTAAGATAGGATAACTATAAAAAATATAAAGATCAAACTAAATTTAATTCGCAACAAAAGTTTACTCTGCATTCCTTTTTCCTTTCAGTTTATCATTTACCAAAAGTACCAAAAGTAACTGAATACATTATTTGCGTGTAAAGTGAACATCTGACAGGAATTACTGTTCTTATTGCATGTACTATATTATCATCATGATATACATGTATTTATCGTTGTGAATGTGGAAGCTAGGTACTAGTATATTTATTGAAAATGAAGTATCTACACAATTAATAGCGAGCGCAGCGAGCGTCGTGAGCTCAAAAGACTAACGTGTATGAACAGAGGAAATTCGGATTTCTTTACATACGTCAGGCAAATTTCTCTGTGAAACATTCCCAGAATTCCTGCACTACCCAATATCCTTTGCGCGAATAAATAAATAAATAATGACGTGAAGCATAAATGGCTTTCAGTTTGAGGAAATCTTTTAAAGAAACAAAAAAGAACTCTGCAATGTTTTTCAACCAAAATTGTATTAGGTCTATAGTTTCAACCAAACGTTCGGCTGTCTTCTAGGCTCTGACGAGCTCCGTGACGTCTTGTGACGTCACAGCTAGTCGAGATGTCTCGTGCGGCTTGATGTTTGAAGTGGCTGATCAATTTTTTAAGAAAAGTCAAGTGTTTTTGATGGTACAACTGCGCTCGCCCCAACGGTCACACCGTAAAACATATTATAAAAAAGATTTCAAAGTAAAAGATTCCTTTTCATTAGAGTTTAGAGCTCCCTTAAACTTATTTCTTCATTACTTGCTTTTCTTAGGAACTATAAATCAGCACACGAGAAGTAATGTAAGGGATTTGTAAAATTTAACTCATCTGAGAATTATCTATTGTAAACATGTTTTTATGTGATTGAAATTAAACTCCATTCAACAATTTTACACTCTGCATCTCTATTTAAAGACATAAGCAATGAACCTTACTTACTGATTATTTTTCAACATATTCTTAACTAGATGCTGTCATGAGACAGTAATACCCGCACTAAGGTGTTTGCCTCTAAATGCACACTTCTTCATATTGGGCTTTACCAAGGAAAAAGTCAATATAATTCAATAATTTACATTAAATACATGTATTCATCAAATTGAGCATAATATGCTCAGGTGACCATGTACAGGGTGTTTCACAATATATGTCACATATCTAAAGACAGATAGATAAATGACAACTAAAGCCACATATACATTTTATATATCATTTTAATCAGCATAAATTCAACATTATTTTTTTTGGGTCAGAAGTACCCAAAATTCTCAACTTCAGTTACTATAGCAACAAATCCTTAAACGTTATTTTCCAAGTGTTTCCGAGCATTACATCCTTAAAATAACTTATGAGACTAATGCTTGGAAATTTCTGACCACTGTTTTGTAAGTTTCACAGGATACTTGAGACTTTTCTTGTTTTATATCTGGCTTTTTAGAACCCTCAATTTCTTTTTTATCTAAAGTTGCATATAAATAATTTTTCGTTTCAGAACTACCGGCATGTGTTAATTGGTGCCCACTTTTTTCGCTCTTCCTTTTAGTCAGTCTTGGAAACTTGAACCAGCTCTGAAAGTCAACTGGCTTTAAATGCTAAATCTTGTATGCAGACAAAGAACTCAAATTGAAGATTTCTAAAATACACTTGATGCACAAACCGGCATTGTTACAATCCATTTTCCTAAACTCAGATCTAACTTTCATGAGGTTTTTCTCAATGATTGATTTCACTTTAATATTGTTCTCATTTCTTCTTGATTTTTAGTTTTTTTTGGGGGGG
>PRKT01000107.1:684472-709961 GCA_003671525.1 Saccostrea glomerata | reverse complement strand
CGGGGCTTTTTGCATAAAAAACGTCATTTTTCGACCCCCATTTGACCCCCCAGGGCAAAATCAAAATTCTGAAACCTTACTGCACATCTACATGACACCACCAACCATCTCCCAAAAGATGATTAGTCTACTGTGTAAAATGTAAGAGGAGTTCAGGGAAGAAAAGTGTGACAGACGGACGGACGGACGGACGGACGGACATGAGTAACAACAATATACCCGAACTTTCTTTAGAAAGTGCGGGTATAATTAAAGGTTTTAGTGTCAGTAGATGTTCATAGTAAAAAGAAACACATAGCATGCATCACCAGTGGTTTTGAAAAGATGTCCCTTTAGAATAATGTTTGTTTAATTCAAAGAAAAATATGCAGAAATTACATTTATTTTCTCGATGTTTTGTTATCAAAACTTGCTTTAGAAGAAGTATACAACAGATTGTATAAACATTAAAACATAGTACATAATGCCATTAAATATTGGAACCCTTCAACTCCAGGGGGAAAGACAATAAAGTCTAAACTACATTGCGAATGTCCTTAAAGACGAAAAGAAAAGAAATAAAATTTAATGCAGTTAAATTGTTAGTTGTGCAATACAACTGAAATAAATATTCTTCATTGATGGATTAACTGATGAGATAATTGTTTGATAAATATTTGATAGCTTGAACGAAAGAAACTGCAGGTGTTGATACCGTTCTATACACATTAATCGGCAAGGTACACAAGCAAAACAAAAAAGATATATATCACAATTCCTGGTATTTTCAAATGCTTTTTTTAAAATAAATGTACTCTTTTAATAACTTGATTATAAATTTTAAAAACTAATTCATTAATAAACTTTCCAGTAATTGTTTACATTGTTTATGTTACGGAAGAATGGTAGCGTATTCTATTTCATGGTCATTTAATAAATTGTTAGGTTTTATTCGAGAATTGCATCGAATACTATTTTTTTAGCGTGGAAATTGTAAAATGTGTAGCTTTTTCAATTAAAAAAATAGTACCGTAAACAAAACAACTGGGAGCCTAGAATACACTAAGGGCGGAGCTATCATGTCACTCAGAACCTTTATCACACATGAGTGAACAAAAAAGTCCCAGAAAGCAGTCCCAGGGAGAGCTGGGACTGCTGGGTCTACTTTCAAGAGCAGTCTTAGAGTAGTCCCATAGCGGTCCCAGAGGGGTAGCTATAGACGGTAGACGGGTTTTCCCATTCAAATCGGGCTTTAAAGCATCACCAGATTTTAATTTTTTTTGGACATGTATTAATGTTAAATTAAATCATTTTTATGTTTTACTTAACGCATATAAAATGGATCCTTTATAAACAATAAAATACAATGATTTATTGTAAACCCCTTTGAAATTCGAATATTAAATATTAAGTTATTTTGTCGTTTTTGTTTATAACATCTGTTCCTCCAGTGAAATACAAAACGTTTTGGTATGAATTTGTAAAATGACTATCCATATTACCTGTAAAAAGGAATTATTGTTTCACATGGGCGTTGGTTAAAATAATACTTTCATTTTCCCGAGTTAAATTGTGTGTATTTTTCGTTTTCTTTAGTGAAAAGGTTTACCAAAACATTACTAGGGTTATCTTTTATTGTTTTCCAAGAAAGGTAATGTGTTATGAACATTCCATAAATATTCATAAAAAAATATTTTTTAGAAATCATACAAATATGTTTTCTTTTAAAAAGTGACCCGAGGATAGGCGGGAGAAAACTTTTTTGTTTGCAGTCCTTTACGACTAGCTACCAATGATGTCAAAGAGCCTTGACTATAATTATGAGTTGACTTTGTTTATTTGGTAAACTTTTTTGATTTTAAATTTTCAAAAAAAATCCTTGGGGGTTTCGAATATCCTCATTCGATCAATATTTACTGCAATTCAAGAACATACTCTTGACAGTATTCCTAATGTTCCTTCGCCAATGCTGTTAATATGTTAATGAAGAATATAGAAATATACACTGTATAGCATTTATATATGGTAATATGTTTCTATCAAAAACATGTATTTAATATTTCGAAAAAACATATTTTTTGAGTGTAAATATATAAGTTATAATATGTAACAAATTGAGATAACAAACAGTATAATTCAAGATCAAAAGTCCATAAAACAATGCAAAATAAGAGCAGAGAAACACGGACCTCAGAAACATCGGAGGTTGGATCAGGTGCCATGGAGGAGTAAGCATCCCCTGCAGACCGGTCACACCCGCCGTGTGCTCCTTGTCATGATCGAGAAATAACGGGGAAATCCGTCGTTAATACATTCTATAAATAAAGTACTAACAAATAATATGAACAACTTCTGTCAGTATTTTACACAATGATAAATTGAATTTGCTGACAAGGTCATTGTATCGAACAAAACAGCTTACGAAATGATGACTTTTAACGAGACTGCTGAAATTCTTGTTTCATCAACTTGTTTGTCAATCATTAACCTCGTTTAAGAAATTGTTCATACGTAGCACATGCTCTTGAGTATCGAATTAACTGAAATCTATAAAACCCTTATGCAGGTGATGAAGGTTTAAGTGCTGCATAAGCAAAGGAAGTTAACGATAGAAAAGTTAAAGTCATCGATCACGATTCGTGGGAATAAAAATACCCACATAGATTAAAGAAATAAAGATAAATAAAAAAGTCCTATAAACTTTTATTGATAACTTAGAACATTATTAAACATATCTCAGAAATTACTTTACTTCTATCGTTACAAAAAATCATAAACTATTTCAAGCAGAATCAAAAACGAAATAAAAGCATATTTTTGAAATAAGTACCGTTTTTGATTTTTAGAATAAATTAATACCATAACAATTTTTTTATACATCAGAAATGATAAAAAAAAAGGCTTACAGAAATAAAGGAAAAATATTAATGAAAAAGCATACAAATATTTCGCCGGGTATTATATATTATTAGCAAAAAAAAATTACAGGGAAAGAATTCAAATATCATAATTCCAAAAATAAAAGTCAAAGGAAACCCCCCAAAACTGCAAACAAACTACTAGACTGTGCCCTCAAAATTTGAAACACCATACTTCAAAAACAGTAAAATTAATTGTTGCGCCTCCCACCTCGGGAGAGAGTGGGGCAACTGTGTGGGCTTTCCACTCTCGTATGTTAACTTATAAATTAATAATTAAGTCAGGATAAAAGTTCAACAAATAAAATTTATTTACACTATGTACAATTAAATGTAAGTATTGTTATAATAAAAATCACAATACAATATATATATCAGTCTCTTATAAAGTGAAGTCACTCCCACAACCCGTAGGTAAAATCTAAATCTCCCAAAATAATTATAAAAATTAGCTACTTGTACTAAAATATACTTTCCTTGGTTTAATATAATTTATTTATGCCTATTCTGTAAGACCTATATAGTTTTAATAATAAATTGTAACTCCCATAAATTCTCCCATAAGTTTTCCCGTCGATGGGTCTCCCACTCTACTTATGGGTCTCCCACAGGGATATCTCAGCGTCTCTATTTAATATAATTTGACTAATATAATTACCCATCTGGTCTGCATAGGGTCTGCCATCCCTTTAATGATTACCAATGATGGGAGCACTTCTAAAATAATAATCTGGAGGCTTCCGTATCCTCCCAACTTCTCCCCCCTTCTACTCTAGCAGACGAAATTTTCGCTTCTTTATATACCTTTACTGTACCCACTGGTAACCTCAATTAGCCAATCGCTGACCCGGAATGACCCTACGCCACTTCCGGTATAAACAAATCAGGGAAAGTGCACGCAGAGAAGTTTTCTAATAGAAAATCATTACTAACCATACAAAATGGGATTTTATCTACCAAAATACGATAAGTACAAGTAGCTATTACGTTATTAAGTTGATTTAAACAATGACAATACAATGTTCAAAGACGAAATGTGATAATTGACTTCAAACATGCTATCGAGATCGAGACCGGGTCGAAATACAGTGAACCCGATTCCAAAACAATATTATATGATTGACAGCATATAACTTATTTCTTTCACAACTTTTTATCAATTATATAATAACAAACAATCATGTACATATCAATATGCTGATAACAACTGCATACGCTGCGAGTGATCAATGAAATATATAAAAGTGACGAAACGAATTTCGTAACACAATGAATAACATGAGTAAACAATATATATAACATATGATTTAAAAATTAGCAGGGAACTAAAGCGTTTAATCAAAATTGTGAAATAGTAACGTGCAATATTTTGAATAAAAACACTCGTAGATGTCATTACTCGTTGAAATGATAAATATCATGTAAAATCACACACCCAGCAAAACGTAAAATAAATAAATAAACTAAAAATTCGGAATTGAAAAAAACTTCAATACTTTTAAGGTCATATAGATTTTTCTGTTGAAGCATAAAAACAAGACAACTAACGTTCTTACACGCAAAAAGCATGTGGAATCTAAAAATCTCTTTTGGAAAAGAGGGTTTAATTTTCATTAAAGGTGTTGATATGATGAAAACATAATCTATTAAGAAAACTTCTACAGTTATTACATGTATCAACTATAATGATAAAAAAGTAAGGAAACCATGTTGTGCAAACATGAAACAACTTGTACAAATAAAAATGATATAATGTAATTGCTTGCTGGGTACTTTGCGATACTGCATTTTTATTTGTTAAAAACCAAAAGTACACCTTAAAAGTATCATTTTAATATTTTAGCAAAATCGTATGCTGATAATATGAGCAAACATGTTTTACCTAATAATGACTCTCTTGATTGTCTGCCAGTAAAGAGAAATCAGGTGAATAAATACGAATTTAAAACAAATAATACATTCTGACTAGATGTCAGATGCCTGAAAACCGTAATTTCTCTGATCTGCTTCTTTAATAATATTCTATTTGAAAAGCTGTACAAATGTTTTATATCTCTAAAAACGGTACATCCCTTTTATTTATAAGATTTTGTTTCACTCATTTGATTTTAAGATTTTTTTAAATTGTTCAAAGATACATGTAACCTCTAAAACTTTACAAAAACGAAAAATGATTAAAAATTGGAATAAAGATATGATAAGTTAGGAATGCATGTACTGTATTTCTGATAAGTTGATAATTATAAATCTAACAAAATTCTCAAAAGCAAGGGATATGTGGGGTAGAGGTAGATTTGCACCATCCATTCTTGGAATACCTGTGATCCTTGTCTGAAGTTTAACTCCTTCATTCTTTTTGGAACATGTTTTGCAATGGAGGCATGTGCGACTGTTCTGTCATCTGCGATAGATGTTGTAGATTGAAATTATTTTGAAATTCTATCAACCGAGGAGCCCTAAGAAGTATACTGGTATGCTTATATACTTTACTGCACTATTTATGCAACGATCATAAGATACATGTTTTAGTATCGACTGTTAAATATATATGTATTCCAAGTGATGTCCATAGTGATTGATATTAATGGAAATGAACTATCTTCCCTGATGACAATTTTTATGAGCAAACATTCACAACTTTTATGCTTGATAAACTTGAAGGTTTTACAAATCATCTGAAATAAATTTATAGAAAGTCTTAAGGGTTAAAATATTTTCATGTTGTTGCATGGTATATCGGAAATTCGGTCGCTGGCCGAAATATTGAAACAATGATGTATTGTTCTTTTTACAGGTAACTCTATTCTTGTATCTTACTTTGTATACCTTTTTCATATAACTGGAAATGAACTATATTCTAAACTTAATCGAGTAAGTGATATAAAAAATGAATTCTTCAAAAGTGCAGTCTGGAATTATTTGATCGTTTAAGATCTAATTAATCCGTTATTCGTAGCTACGGACTGTAGATGAAACATTTGGAGATGTTTTGAAAAATTATCATCATGTGTCGTAAATGAAATACTTAGGCAGATTTCTGGACTTGATTCTTATGTTTTATCCGAAAGACATTAAGCTGTTAGTTGTTTTAAAAGAAGAATGTCCAATGACACCATGAATAACTCAGATGAGTAAAAGCATTATGTCTATTTGACAATGAAATACATCGTGGGTTTCAAGGTAAACACATCTCAATTTCATTACTTATGTGTTCTCGCTTATAAATTTTGATTATAATTTCGCTTCTGGACGCAGTTGTAGTATCATCTGGAGGTTGATCACTGCTGAGGTCTTCGGAAGTATGATTTTCTTTGTTGGAATCCGTCTTGGCACTATGTAGATGTTCATTACTAGTAGATCGTTGAACATTTTGAATTTCTTCATTGAAGCCATTTCTATCACAATGTTGTTTTTCGTTACTGTTAGAGTGTTGAGCAATTTGAATTTCTTCGTTGGAGTCATTTCTGGGACCATTTTGATGTTCTTTACTGCTAGAGTGTTGAGCATTTTGAAATTCTTCGTTGGAGTCATTTCTCGCACCATGTTGATGTGTGTTACCGCTAGAGTGTTCAGCATTTTGATTTTCTTCGTCAGATTCATTTCTGGCACCATGTTGATGTTCGTTACCGCTAGAGTGTTGAGCATTTTGATTTTCTTCGTTGAAGTCATTTCCGGCACCGTGTGAATGCTCATTACCGCATTCGGCATTATTCTCTTCATCGACAAAATTAATATCAGCAACAGGCCAGACCTCTGTGTAGCTTCGAATGACCTCATTTAATAAATTGCTGAAGGAGACACTACAAATGTCAAGTTCTAGTTCATTTGGAGGCTTGAACAGAATGTTTCTAAATATCCATGGTAAAAATCCCCCGGCTAGTGTTGCCAACATCTGGTTAAAACCTGATATTGAATACTCATTTCCAAAAGCCATCACAACAACCATTACAAATAAGAGAAATAAAATTATGGTACAAAACTGACGCAATGCATGACATAAATTTTTAAATAGACTTCCGGGGCATCCCTTATGCTTCATGTATGCTACTTTGAAAAAGAAATCGCGAGAAATGAATGGTTTGTCCTCATTATTCAAAAATAAAAGAACTCTGGTAACTTTTGTTTTTAGTATTCCATTGTCAACAAAATAACCCTCAGTTGTTTCATCTAATCTATGAATTGCCTTAATTTGGAAAGCTGTGTTTTGTTGTTCATTTGCTGACTGCCATGCGATAGTTTCAACTTCACTTTTGGCTTTTTCCAAAAGGGCCTTATTTAAAGCTTGATTGAAAATTTGATATTTCTTCGTTACACTACCGAAACAGTCTCTTGCGTACAAAAAAAGCATAAAAAACAATGACACAAACTTAAGTGTTTGAGAGGCATTTAAAATTATACCAATCAGAGTGTATACCATTATTTCAACAAAAAACACGAAAATTTCCATTGCCAAAATAACACTTGACACCATTGCTAACAAACACAGAAGAATGGTTATAAATTGAAAACAATGAAAACACTTCGTCGAATGTGAAGGCAAACGTGCAATTTCGTGATTTTTCTGGAAGCTGTTATTTCCTTTACCTAAAAATTTAGGAAATCTTGTTCCAGGTCTCAAGATTAAAATCAGATGAAAAACTAAACGCCAAAAAATATTGAAAGTCGGAAAACAATAAAAACACAAAAAAGTAATGCAAACGGGTAGTGTAATAGCCCAGTATACACCGACGAAAAGACAAGCAAACATTCCACATTTTTTAAAAGGATATAGAAGGATTTTCATGGTCCATTCAAATGCACCTTTGAATGAATTTTCATTTATATCTCTGAAACACTTTCGGACAATGATTTCTATATTTTGTTTAATCTCTTTAATGGTCAAAATAATGATTCTCTTTCTTTCAATATATCGTGATATACCTAGAAATTTGAATAGCGCTGGGGCTAGAATTATGAAAACATAACAAAATATAAACACCACATGCAAAGGTGTAAGAAAACTTACAAAGCTTCCCAGAAAAAATGCAAAATGTACATCCAAATCTCTTTTTGTAGCTTCTTCTTTTTTCGTCTTTAACTCTGCATTTTCAAATTCGTAAAAGATAATGACTCTTATGATCCACGGGGTTAAGGCCAGCGCAGCAGTGACGAAAAACATAAGTATTTTAAAACAAGAATACCATGTCGGTATTTTGGAATTGGGACAAAGTGGACCACAAATACTACTCTTGCAACATGCCACAAAAGATCGTGAATCTCGGATTTTACAACGGAATATTGCATTATAGATAGAGTCAAGAATACCAACAGGAACTTCATTTGGGGGAATAATTCGATGAGGTTTCACGTGTAACCACAGTTCTGAAATTTGGCATAGTTTTGCTTCGTTTTCTTTCATATCTGTTATTCGACTTTTTAATTTTTTCATTGTTGAGAGGTTATTGATGTCTAGATAATCTGTTCTCTTTGGATAAAATTGTTTCAAAATTTTGATTTTTCCTCTCTCGTCAGTAAAGTTAACATTGTAAGCTAGAGTTTGATACTTGATATTGTATAAAGATTGTGGAATAAGATATGGACAAAACATAATTGCTATAAAGTTCATAAGATATATACAGTAAAATAAAATTTGTATCCAGATATCCTTTATCAATTCCTTACATTCAATTTCACCTTTCATGGTTTTATAACAACACACGTGGTAGTAAACAGCAACACTAGTAACATTTTTAATGTGCATGTTGCAAACATTTTCGTTTTCATTCAAACTACCACCAGATCCATCCGATGAAATTTCCTGAAAATCATTTAAAAGAATACGTCTGATGTGTATTTCGATGTCCTTTACATCCCTTTGTAATAAACATCCAAGGGGGTCTTCTACTAAGTCTATTTTCATGGTTTCTGTGCCGAGAGTTAAAGTTGAAAGTGAAAGTACTTCAAAACCTGTCTTCAAAAATAATAAGCCCCGACCATGGCGACCTGTTATTCTCTCCCAATAAAGAGGCTTATAAATATCAGACTCCATTTCTCCTGGCAATGTTCCGGTATGATTTATGAAATTAAGGTGCATGTATATTAATTTGACTCCAGAGTCAATTTTCTGTTTAATGTCATGGCGTACCAGGCTGGATACGGGTATCACTGTACAATTTTTTGAAATTTCAAATTTGTAATCTACCACTTTGGTGCTTTCCGCAGAATTATTTTGCAAAGCGGCGTCAAAATTATTGTTTTGTAAACATTCCATTCTTTCGACATTAAAACTTAATGCGAGTAGTAGAATCAACACGTCCATGTCAAATAAGGATTTAAATAAAATTGTGTAATCTGTTTTATGTTTTAACACTTAAAGAGATTACGTGACTTGATATTTAAAGGCTGTCTAGTCTCAAGTGGAAACATAACAAAAGATATCTTTAAATACATAAGAAATCAATGCCAACTGCACATTTGAAGGTTATGCATTCATGTAAACTAGAACCGAATCTGGAAGTGTGAAAAATCCACAGAATTGTTTCGGTTTCAGTGAATTTGGCATGTTAATTAAAATATTTTGTGTCTTCAGACTATGCATTGATATCATTAGAATAAAGGAACTATAAAACCACAGATGCAGCGGGACACGTTTAAACACTTTATGTTTGTTTACATACTGAATCTTGCATATTTTTGTATTAAATAAGGTACAATTACTTTGCAATTCAAAGAAACCATCGAAATAATGAATAATATCAGTCTTTATCATATAAATATCCCATGTGGGGGATATATTTTAATCACAGAATCTGCTCGGCTCAGTTAAAATGTTGATTGTAAGTTGAAATGGCTCCTAGGGGTAACAAAAACGATCACTACTTAGAACATTTTCCAGATAAAACAATGTACGCCTGTAGTGCTTGGTATGCAGGGCTATCCAAAACTTTATAGAAAAGGTTACAAATTTGTCAAAACAAGATGGTTCGATTTATTTTGAACTTAGGTCCACAGGCAATGTGAATTACGAAATACTCAGTCAACTAAATTTATTAAATATTCAAGACTCAACCATGTTTTTAATATTTTTCTAGGAAAAACCCCTTCGTATCTTAATGAACAATTTATACTTCGGTCAAATTTAAGTAGTTATCATACTAGATCGGTCTGAAATACAGATTTTGTTGTACCAATAATTAAGCATCAACAATCTGAATCGTTTTATTTTTATGGAATCAAAGACTGGAACATGTTACCAGGTGAAATTAAACGTATTTAAATACTAGAAATAATTTTTTTGCTTTTAAAAGAAATGTCAAGAAATTTTTGTAAGAAAGGAAACTGCCCAGTGTAAAAGTCAAGTCGTGTTTTATTAATTTTTTTATTACTATTAAATCATGTGAAATTTTGGTATATATTCATCCTACAATTCATTTTTAAGTATCTCTGTGTTGTCAACTTGATCCAATATCTTAGCTACAGTATTTATATTTTTCTGTTTATTTTATTTAACATCCACTATACATGTATGAGTATAAGGACCCCATTGGAAATAAGCCTTTGGCTTTCATGAGCTATCCTTGGTATACAAATGTAATGTCAATCATATATATATTCAAGTCTTCCGAAAACTGATTGATTCCGATATTTTTATCTTAATTCTAATGTTTAATGCCAACTTTTACATATATCATAAATTACATTGTCATAATGCATTGTAGCAACGTATAATTATGTAGTATACCAAATAAATATCCATCTACGTGTACTTTTAGCGTAATCAACTTCTAGTTCACATCGGAAGATCGTGTGGTAATAAGGGTTTCACAATATGCTTTTTCATGTGTGGCCATTTCTTATATCGATGCATATTTCCTTTTTTTTTTAAATATTCGATAGTAGATTAATTTTTTGGTGAATAACAAACCAAATTTAACACCCTAAAAGTCCTTAATTGTACATATTGAACCTACATTTTTGCATTAGTTTTGTCAAATACATGTAGCTTGACGTAATATTGAACTTACTCTTTCATACGATGAAATTGTTTATTGTGTATTATATGCTTGATCAAAACAATCTATGCTTATACTGTTATAATTACATGTACCATTTGACAAAATTTAATGTAAAGAGGAATTAAACTTGTAATATCTCCATTTCCAATTGTTTTCTCTATGATAAACACTACAAAAGTGAATCTTGTTAATTTCATGGTAATACCTGTGGTATGTATATTTCTCCATTGAAATACTACTGAAAGGTCAAATGTCAACCTGCATGTATATGAGTGGCGTATAAATACACTCAAGAAAAATTAGATGTTTTGTTTAATTGAATACTAAATAATTAGATATCATATATATTTTAACAAACAGAATAAATAATGCATTATCTTCGGATCAAAAGCAAGTCGCTAGCGCAACGCTATCCACTATCACCGAGGCCATGCGAGACCGAGAACTCCACTTCCGCCCATCTGAACAACGCGCGTGGAGAAATCGGCATTGCTAAATAGATCTGCATCCCATCTGATACAGACATCGTCCCTCAGTCATTACCATCCGACTTCTTAGGCAACTCAACTTCCATTGCTATTTAAACATCCACACAATTCTGTTTCCTGACCATGCTGACCAACTCCCGTTTCATCAACTGCAACATTGCATTCAATATGGCGGCGGAGAAGTCTCCTAGGGCCTATACACGTGTTCGTGCTTCCGACAACTTAAATCTAGGTCACATATATAATTAAAGTTTAAAAAAATTGCTTTGATCATAATTTAAAATTCTTTCTTTTTTTTTTGTAAATGTTGATATTTGACTACAGTAACTAAATAATCAATAAATTCATTTCGTGTTTTATGGGACCATTTTTTATAGTAAAATTTGACGTCATGTGGCCTCGTGCATTTCAGATCTACTAAATTAAACGGTATTTCGATTTATTTTAAGATTGTTATTTCAAGTAAAAATGGAAACATAAGGAATCACTGTCTAGTTAGAAGACTATGCCAGGGACATCAAAAATAGTGGGAAACATGGGATAATTTTAGCATAACGGGCTTCTCCCATTATGTAGATTATCCCATGTTTCCCACTATTGTTGATTGTTTATTTGTGACACTTAAAAATAAAGTCAATGTCACGTACATGTATTAGTTCCTATTTACATTTGCAAATGTTTTCCTTTATATAACACTACTGAAAGCAAGCGTTTTTATAACTGTGTAAATACAGGTACGGGGTCAAGAGGTCATAGATGTGCGTTTGGATAAACGTTTGACGTAATCTCTGTGTGACGTCATAAAGGGTCAACGCGCGTTTAGTGGATTACATACATGCTGTTGGGTTTGAAAAAAAAACGCATTTCTCACGTTAAAAGTAACAATCAGGCAAATTTAAAGTATGAATAAGTCACAAATGTAAATATAAGTAATAAGGTATAATTTTTTGAGTTTTATTGAGATGTAAAACGGGTTGGCACATGATCAAATCTTGGATTTGATCACGTGACCAACCCGTTTTACATCTCAATAAAACTCAAAAAATGATACCTTATTTCTTAAATATTTTGTGTATTGGGGAGGATTCCTCATTTTGTAAACAAAAGTTACTGAGTATTTCTTTTACACGTGTTTATACATAGGGGAGTATTACCATGTAGGCACGTCGCATGCTTGACTAAGCCGAACTAAATCGGGTTAACTTGGTTACGAACTTAGAACCAAGCAAAAAAAGCAATTGCACAGTAAAAGAAAATTTAATTTCTACCGTTAAATGTTACATACATGTACCATGAACTGATAGATTGATGATTGTTGGTTAACGCCCCCCTCAAGAATTTTTCATTCATCTGGATACGCCACTTCTTGAGGATTGAGGGATCTTTTTCGTGCCAACACCTACTCCGACCCGGGACCTCGTTTTATACGGTCTCATTCGAAGATCCGGTCTCCACGTCCTGCAATTTGATTCGAACCCGCGTCGTAAGGATCAACCTAAATAAGCGACTCTTAAATAAACGTTTAAATCACGTGGACTGCGCCACTAAAGATAATCACTCCAAGAAAAATTGTTTGAGAAACGTAAGAGCATGTTTTGCTATAACCCAAAGCGAACTATTGAGAAACATGTTAATGAAAAAAGGATGTCAATTCTACAGGCATGGTCAATGCATTGTCATTTTCAGTAAATACTATGCATGTATCATTATATCGAACGCTGACTAAAATTTTTATCTATTTTATTGGGCCATTATTTACACATTGAATTATCTAAGAATTTTCAGGATCATAATATTGATCACATGACGGGTACGAGTGCTCGAAAGAATTTTACTCCTTCATGGCACCTGATCCCAAAGCTGATGTTTTAGAGCTCCGTGTTTGTTCTGTGCCCACTCTGTATTCTTTTATTGTATGTACTTTGGTGAAGCCTTACTGTTGCTTTCTATCAAAAGCTTAACGTTGTAAACCATTTTCAACACTATTATCCCCTATAACAAGGACCCCATGAGATCACTATTCTGTATGTAAACCATAAAGGCTTGGTTTCAGGATTATGTATTTTATGCAATGTGATTTTTTTAGATTAGTTACGATACAATCATGAAATGAAAATAAAATATCGCTGAAATAAGCATTAATTTTATAATAGCATTTCGCAGTACATGTACATGTATATAGAAAGACGGGTTGTCATTTTGAAAGGACTAATCTTGTAGACATGCTTACATGTATAATTGGGAAGTACCAATCCTCAATTTCAATTATGGAATAAACTTGAGGATTATTATAAAAGTTACAACATTGTTACAACATTACCAGGGAATTTCTTCAAAACAAATTGTAAATAATAACGTCAGTTGATGACGATTTGCGTCTGTGTCTGCTTATAATATTCTATTGCTATAATTGTAACATCTTAAAAAGTGTATTGATCAAACCAAAAATGATTATTACGATAACTAATAATAAATAATTTAACTCGATTATTGCATAAAAGAAACCTGCCAAATGAACATCTCGATGGCATCAAATGACAAACAAGACAAAAATTCAAATGTCTTTATGTCTCGTATGTCAGGAAAATCACAAATTTTACTGTGTACATTTAGCATTAGAAAAATAATTTTTTTTTGACAGCCAAGTAGCATATACAAATAGGTATAGATGGATCGCTTTCATTAAATCTCCGTAAAAGAGAAAAAGTTTGTGTTTGGCTATATATAAGCAGACATTTCTACAACTGATTTCCCCGCTATTGGTCCTACGTTCTCTAACAGACAACCTTCTGCACAACTCTGCGATCTCCTCAAAGCAGGTGGTTTTACACGAGAATCCACTATTTCTTTATGTTTATCAAATACCATCTGCACAACTTGCTTTTTGCACCCAGCTTTGGACAACGCTGCACAAATGATATCTACAGAGGCCTTCCGATTGAGCATTTGGCGCCAAGTTTGTAGCGATTCGAAGACTACTTCCGTTTTGTTGATTGGATGATTTGATTCATGGATCCATATGATACTGTCAATGTTTTCATATTCTCCAGACAATTCTGAAAAAAGAAACTGAAAGTTTGGCCTGCAGCAATAGCAAATAAAATTTGAAAGGTAACACTTTTATCATAATATTATATATATATGCATACACAAAATATTCTTTTTTTTTTAAATTTTGATTTCATTATTTATTTATCAATTCAATTCTTATCTTTAAAAAAACAGATGATGACATATTTCTATCAGATATTAAGTTTTGAAATTAATATTGAAATATTCCTCAATGTATATTGCAAACATGACTGCAAGGATCAAACGTACCAAACACTTGCCGCAGAAACATTTTGTATTTTTTAACGAACGCCTGAGTAGCAACGAACAGGTTAAGTGTCCTCCATTCTTCGTCACGCAATGGTTCTGGAATAGACAATACACTCAAGATATAATCATGATTTATTTATAATCTCTGTGGCGTTTCCCACGTTAATGGTGTCACATTTTTGTTACGCTATAAATGACGTTGAACGTGACGTACAAATTACTCATATCAATAAGCGATTTTAATTATAAAGAAATGCAATGGTTAGTTGTACATATAATGATATAATTGAAGTAATTCTTTATTTATACTTGTCTGATATGTTCATTACATGATAAATATCTCAGACTCGTAGCTTGAACGAAAGTTGTTTATGTAAAGTATTCAAACAGTAGAAAAGTATTTGCAATTTATGATCCATTAAATTTTTATTAACACTAGATATTATAACACTTTTCTTAGACATTCAATATCATTTCAAAATCGATCATACCTCGCATCCCCTCTGGAATTTTTAAACGAGGCGTTCTGTAAAAGAAAATTAGCTGATAAAAATACATGTAACTAGTTTTATATTATGATTACAATAATATGTCATATAAAAAACAAATGTGATTGTCGGGTATAATTTAGCAATCAGATAGAGCTATTCGCATTTTTATTTGTGATACGCAATCTTTTTAAGCATACTTTATGTTTTTAACTTTTTATATATTAATACGAGGGTTGTCCCAGAAAAACGCGAACTTTTTGAATATTTCAAATACTATTCAACCAAAACTAATTATTTTTGGCATGCTGTTGGGAAATCATCTTTTAGATATTCTGACAAAATATTTTAGGCATGTGATGTCATATGCATATAAAAACAGCATTTAATTGATGTGAAATATCGGTGGTCGGCGCACGACAATTTTTTGATTGTGATTGAAGTTTTCGTTGTTATCAAGCTATATGGCAATATAATATCAAAAATTTTACTATCATAGATACTCTATGATTTGGTGTACCTGTGTTTAAAATTTTATTTATTTGACATCATTAATGACAAATATATGACGATATATAGCAAAGCGCTCTGAATTAGACATTGTCAAAAATGGTGACGTTAAGCCGTGATGTGGAGCACCAAATTATCAAGCAACACTATGTTTAGTGGGATATGTCTCCTGCATATAGAAAAAAAAATGTAAACGATGAAAAAGCACAAACATAACTATGAGGAATAGGTTTATATCTAGTAGAAGAGGTTTAAGGTTGATTTGACTGGTATCTGATAGAAGAGAATAGACCACATAAATTAAGACGAACTGAAAAGACAAGAGCGGGACGTCATAGGCCTACGTAAAGACCGCTGTTAAATAATTCGACCAGGTAGGTTTATGATCGGGATTGTGATATTGTCTATGGAAAGAATTAACTCCCCAATCTTTAAGTAACACTAATATTTGAGAAGCATAACTTGGTAACTCAAAAAAATTAAACACATTGCCGAATGTGTGCTTAAAATGAATATTTATAGAGGCGCAGTTTTCATAATATTCGTAAACACTACGAGATACGTTTTGACGTCGTCAGTGTTGCGCCGACAGCTGATTTGATAGATTCCTTTACATAAGAGGAAAATTTTATTTATAGAGATATTTCTTTGAAATTTTTAGGCATTATTCAAGAAATATTGATCATGATGTATGCCAATTTTTAACTTTATAGTCCTAGTAAAACAAAAGATATTAAAAATGTTCGCGTTTTTCTGAGACAACCCTCGTATATTTTGCAAACTATATTGTGTTATGTATTTAGTAGTTTTCTCTATACATTGGTGTTAATTTCATTCCATCAGAACTTAGCAAACTCAAAGCTAATGTGAAAATGTGCAGCATTGGGAAATACATAAAGAATTTTGTATAATTTAACACACGACAGAGGCGCAGCCGTAAGGAAACAGATTTCAAACACAGAAAATGCAGTTACATCTAATTTTCATTGCATCAGATATCAGATACAATGGAAATTGAGATGTACCCGGTAACTGCATTGTAAAAGAAACATTTTTCGAAGGTAAGTTGGCGATTTGCTAGACTGGTCTTAATTCCCTTTTGATTACCTGTATACGGAATTTCTGGTGTAGTACACAATAAGGAACAAAAATCCCACCAGAGAAGCAACCAATGAGACAACAGGAACAACTGTGATTACCACACGTTCTACAGCTGTGTACGCCTCCTCTGCAGAAAAAAATGTATAGTAATACTATAATATATATACATTGTTTAGATATATTAACTAATAACCTAATTATTACTGATAGGTAAAGCATGACTATAGACTTACTATTAAACTTTACGACTTTTTAAAAGGTAAATGATTTTTTTATTATTATTATTATCAATTGAAATGATTACGTGCATATGATTGTTATTGTAATCATTTTAACTTAAGATTAAACATTAGAAAAGACACTAAGTATTTTACCTATCACAGAAATTCATTTTGAAGTTAAACTGCCATTTACCATAATAATTTGTATAACACAATGTGTATATTTTCTTAACCTAAGACAATTGCATCACCTGCTATTCTTGGCATCAAGATTTGGTAAATATCGTAATTTTTACTGTCTTGATTTAGTGTTGCACGAAAGCTATTTATCTGCCGTAATTTGCTACCTGTCAGACTATTTGAAGTTCCTTGAAGATTTGTGCAAAATGGTAACATGGAGTTGTTTCCACATATCGTCACGTTCTTCTCCGTAAATGGGACCTCTAAGAGAGAAAAAAAGTTAATTTTTAACAATTAATTAACGACAAATAACTATGTAAATGCGTGTCATACTAGAATACGTCACTCAATAAATCCTATTTCATTTATCAGAATTATCTCTTCCTTTGTTCTCTGCTTCGTTCAATATATAGCACACACTGAGTAATTTACAAGAAGCTGGAGATGGTCAGATAGATCTTGCATTTTCAGTCACTTTGCGACGTGCTGTACAAACCATGTTTACGGGAATGTGTGTTTAAATATTTCATAAACATTTTGAGATGGTATAATCCTTTTGAATTTAATCCAACAAAAATATGCGTACATAATGTAAAATTCTCCATCACTGTCTAGTTTGTTGGATATGCCAGTGCATCAACGATGGATGGAAACGTTACATGTCGATAACGGGTAACGGGTAGCATAAATTATCCCACGATTCCAACTATCGTTGATTATGTTCATGGCATACCCAACAAACTAGACACTGATTCGTTTTATTTGCATTTCATTGTGAAATAAAATTGTAAATTAGATTTTTCAAATGATCTGCTTTGCTCATGTTGCTTTCCCCTTGTTTATCAGATATCATCTTGCTTAATTTTAATGGTGTTAACTTCTGAATGAAGTTGTAACAAAATCAAAGTTTGGACTTGAATACTAGTAGGTGGATCGTAAAATTACAAAAAATTAATTATCAATATAGACAAAAAAATGGGATGATGAGTTGCGCATATTTCAGTTTTTTGTACCATTAAAAAACTTTCGTATTACTTGTACATTTGTGAAAAAAAAAATTTTGTTTTATATACTTTTTATTATGCATGATATTTATTATATCTAAGACTTCAAATCAAACAAGGAAGTTGTACATGTTCTGCAATAATTTTGATTTATTCAATACATTTGGTTCAAAACAAAACCATAAAAAACATAATTATATGAATTAAAACAAAAACACTATAATGACTTGTTCAAAGAATTAAATTATAATTTTAAGAACTCGAAAACTTGATTGAAGAGTTTTTAAAAAGTTATTATTATATAAAAAAAGCCTAACCTGTTGAAATCATCTGTTCTGTGTTGTTTTCAAAACAATATCCCCCTGATCCATCTGCAGATCGAGTTTTAAAATAAAACCCATCCTTACATCGACACTTTGTGTCCGAAGTTTTAGTACATGGTTCTGATTTAACTTGATTTTTATCCGCACAGAACCTCAAACAGTTGTTGCAATATTCCGCATTATTTTCCATCTTTTGGAAAGTTCCGTCAGGACAATCTGAACACGTCGCTGTCGTCATATTGATGACGCAATCCATTTCTTTGTAAGTTCCCGGCTCACACATCATGCACATGAGCCCGGTAGCTGATATGTAAAATGAAGCCATAATTCTTAAATCCTGAGCAAGATTAAAAATGAAAGACAAGAACAAGACTTGGCGCTTGTTGGCCTGTTCCTGATTAAGAAGTCTATTTCTACTACTGGAATCTGAGATCTGTAAGAACAAAATGAAGAAAGAAAGAAACTAAGTCAATATTAGAAATAAAAACATTATTTTCAAGACAGCATAAAAAGTATGCTGCTCTTTTAAATATTAATTTGAAAGTAATCCCAACTGTATCTTATCTGGTGTTCTATCTAACTTCACTTAAAAACAATATTCTGTAAACGGAATAGATTTGGAAAAAGGCAAGCAATATTTGCAACAGTTTAAGTTAAAGTATATCTTTTTCTAACTTTTTAATTATAATAAATACATGTCATTCTTTTAAGCTACAAATTTGTGAAATAATAATTTTTTGCCAAAATATAACTGGTTAAAATTCTTAATTGTTAAAATCAATAATTAAGGATTTCTTTAATTTTAATATTCACTATTTTATCCTACTCAATTTACATTAATTGTAGTGGTTTTATTTTTAGTTATACAGTACATATATTTAAATTTGAATGTTTTCTTGCTACGTTTAACTCCAGCAATATTTTAAAATAGTATTCTAATGATAATAATAGCAAAAATACTTGCAAATTATGATGTAAAATGTAAAATCTTACCTCTGTCACTCTGTTGCTATTATCTGGATAATTTCGTCCATTATATTTACTGCTTCCAATCAATTGTAATGCATCATTGTCTAATTTAAACAGAAAAGCTGTTTATATAGTCGAAAGCGAATCTGGTTAATCACATTGTGTGACCGTAGTAATAAAGCATTGAAATATGTACATGTTCGTCTTTTACTCCGACGCGCAATTGATACGCGCGGCGTTTTAACCAACGTGATCAAGGAATACAAATTTACTATCGTAAGACCACGTAGTCTTCCTGCTCATCTATATATATTATATATTGTTTTCGCTGAAGTAGTGATATATCACCATGTGTCGTTTATTGTTAATAATTTCCAACGTTGGGACTTATTGTTAATAAGTTCGGAAACCATATTCCTCGTTACTTTGAACTTTTATATGTGAACCATCGGGAGGAGCCCTAGGAATACGGCGCTACTTCTTCCGCCACTGCACCACTCATTTCCCTGCCAACATTCCCTCTTTTCCGATCAAAGACACCTCTTTTAGACCCAAATTATGCACTTAGGTTTATAAACACAACGCGAACATGTGATGCAAGGGGAACATATGACATACTGGGTAATGCGCACAGTGTAGCACAACGAGGATGACAAACCCCACTATATACTTTTGTCTAGGTCAAGTAAAGTCTACTTTTCATGACGGTACAACAAATATAATACTGAAATACCAAACTTGGATTTCAAACTGACATATGCTGATTCTTACATATGTTTGTAAGTAATATATTAATTGTTCTTCAAGCATAAAAATCGAATGTACATACAAACGAGGAAACTCTCAAATGGGAAACGGTATTTTCTGTTGTAAAGTTATCACCCTTATAATTTTAAATCACATTGATTTATTGGCAAAAATTACCGATTCTGCTAATTAAAATTTAACGTAAAAATATCAAGTCTTTAAGCTCTATAATTTCTTTTAAAAGAACGATCATAATTTTCTACTTATTATAAAATAATATTTTTTCCCATTATATTTTTGGAAATAACTACGAAACTATATATAATGCCTCTAAATGGTTTATTTCACGAGATACCAGAGTTATACAATGTATATGTAACTGAGTCAAATGGACAAGCAAATAGACAGAGATAGAGGGGTGAGTAAGTGGATGGGGAGAGAATGTTGGAGAGGATGAGGGAGAGAAAAAGGGAGAGGATGATAGAGAGTTAGGGAGAGGATGATAGAAAGGGAGAGGATGGTAGAGAGAAAGGAAGGATAATAGAAAGGGATAGGATGGTAGAGAGGAAGGGAGAGGATGATAGAAAGGGAGAGGATGATAGAAAGGGAGAAGATGACAGAAAGGGAGAAAATGATAGAAAGGGAAAGGATGATAGAGAGGGAGAGGATGATAGAGAGGAAGGAAGGATGATAGAGAGGGAGGGATATGATGATACAGAGAAAGGAAGAGGATAATGGAAAGAAAGGGGGAGAGGGAGGCAGAGGATGATAGAGAGGAAAGGAGAGAATGGTAGAGAAGGAGAGGATGAGGGAGAGGAGATGATGATAGAAAAAAAGGGAGAGGATGGTAGAGAAGAAGGGAGAGAATGAGAGAGGGGGAGAGGATGAGAGAAGGGAAGGGAGAGGATGATAGAGAGAAAGGGAGGGGATAAAAGAGAGAAAGGGAGAGGATAATGGAGATAAAGGGGGAGGATCATAAAGAGGAAGGGAGAGGAAGACAGAGAGAAAGAGGGAGGATGATAGAGAGAAAGGGAGAGGATGATAGAAAGGGAGAGTGTGAGAGAGAGGAAGGGGGAGGATGATAGAGAGGAAGGGAGAGAGGGAGGGGGAGGATGATATAGAGGGAGGAAGAGGATGATGGAGAGGAAGGGAGAGAATGGTAGAAGGGGAGAGGATGATAGAGAGGAAGGGAGAAGATAGTAGAGAGGGAGGGGGTGGATGAGAGAGAGGAAAGGAGAGGATGATAGAGAGAGAGGGTGAGAAAGAGGAAGGGAAAGGATGATAGAGAGGAAGGGAGACTTAAAAGATAATAGAGAGGAATGGAGAGGATGATATAGAGACAGGGAGAGAATGGTAGAGAGGAGATGATGATAGAGAGTAAGGGAGAGGATGGTAGAGAAGAAGGGAGAGAATGTGAGAGAGGATGAGAGAAAGGAAAGGAGAGGATGATAGAGAGGACGGGAGAGGATAATAGAGAGGGAGGTAGATGATGATAGATAGATAAGGAGAAGGTGATAGAGAGGAAGGGAGAGGATGATAGAGAGGGTGGTAGACGGAGAGGATGATAGAATTGAGAGGATAAAAGAGAGGTAGGGAGAGGGTGATAGAGAGGAAGGGAGAAAGGGAGGGAGAGGATGATAGAGAGGGAGGAAGAGGATGATAGAGAGGGATGGGGATGATGATACAAAGGAAGGGAGAGGATGATGGAGTGGAAGGAAGATGATGATGGAAAGGAAGGGAGAGAGGGAGGGAGAGGATGATAGAAAGGAAGGGAGAGGATGATAGAAAGGAAGGGAGAGGATAAAAAAGAGGTAGGGAGAGGGTGATACAGAGGAAGGTAGAGTGAGAGCATAATAGAGAGGAAGGGAGAGGATGATAGAGAGGAAGTGAGAAGGTGATAGAGAGGAAGGGAGGGATGATAGAGAGGAAGGGAGAGGATGATACAGATGAAGGACAAAGATGATAGAGAGGAGGGGAGAGGAAAATGAAAAGGAAGAACGAGGATGATAGAGAGGAAGGGAGAGAATGGTAGAGAGGGAGAGGATATTGGAGAGGATATGAGAGGATTGTAGAGAGGGAGGGAGCTGATGATAGATAGGAAAGGAGAGGATGGTAGAAATGGAGAGAGGATGAGAGAGAGGAATGGAGAGGATGATAAAGAGACAGGAAAAGAATGGTAGAGAGAGAGAGGATGAGAGAGAGGAAGGGAGAGGATGATAGAGAGGACGGGAGAGGATAATGGAGAGGGAGGTTGATGATGATAGATAGATAAGGAAAAGGTGATCGAGAGGAAGGGGGAGAATGATAGAGAGGGTGCTAACGGAGAGGATGATAGAAAGGAAAGGAGAGCATAAAAAAGACGAAGGGAGAGGGTGATAGAGAGGAAGGGAGAGTGAGAGCATAATAGAGAGGAAGGGAGAGGGTGAAAAAGAGGAAGGGAGAAGGTGATAGAAAGGAAGGGAGAAGGTTATAGAGAGGAAGGGAGGGGTGATAGAGAGGAAGGAAGACGGAGAGGAAAATAGAGAGCGAGAGAGACGATGACAGAGAGGAAGGGATGGGATGATAGAGAGGAAGGGAATAGGTGATAGAGAGATGGAGAGGATGATAAAGAGGAAGGGAGAGGATTGTAGAAAGAAAGGGATACGGAAAGGATTACAGAGAGGAAGGGAAAGGATGATAGACAGGAAGGGAGAGGATGATAGAGGGGAAGGGGGAGTGAGAGGATGAAAGAGAGGGAGAGAGAGGATGATAGGGAGGGAGGGAGGGAGAGGATGATAGAGAGGATGGTGTAGGATGATAGAGAGGAATGGAGAGAATGATAAGTGGGAGGGAGAGGTTGATAGAGAGAAAGAGAGAGACGGAGAGGATGATAGACAGGAGGGAGAAGTTGATGGAGAGAGAGGATGGGAGAAGATGGTAGAGAAGGAGAGAGAGGATGATAGAAAAGAAGGGAGAGGATGAAAGGGAGGAAGGGAGAGGATGATAGAGAGGACGGGAGACTGAAAGAAGAATAGTAGGGGAAGGTAATCGGAGAGGATTTTAGAGAGGAAGGGAGAGGAATGGGGGAGGATGGTAGAGAGGAAGTGAACGGATAGGATGATAGAGAGGAAGGGAAAGGATAAAAAAGAAGTTGGGAGAGGGTGATAGTAAGGAAGGTAGAGTGAGAGCATAATAGAGAGGAAGGGAGAGGATGATAGAAAGGAAGGGAGATGGAGAGGATGATAGAAAGGAATGGAGAGGATAGAAAAGCGGTAGGGAGAGGGTGATAAAGAGGAAGGGAGACGGAGAGGAAAAAAGAGAGGAAGAGAGAGGATGATAGAGAGGAAGGGAGAGGATGATAGAGAGGAAGGGAGAGGATGATAGAGAGGAAGGGAGACGGATAGGATGATCGAGAGGGAGGGAGAGGATGATAGAGAAGGAGAGAGAGGATGATAGAGAGGGAGAGAATGATAGAGAGGTAGGGAGAGGGTGATAAAGAGGAAGGGAGGGGTTGATAGAGAGGAAGGGAGAGGATGATAGAGAGGAAGGAAAACTGAAAGGATGATAGAGAGGAAGGGAGACAAATAGCATGATAGAGACGGAGAGGCTGATAGAGAGGTAGGAAGAGGGTGATAAGAGGAAGGGAGGGGTTGATAGAGAGTAAGGGAGAGGATGATAGAGAGGAAGGGAGACTTAAAAGATAATAGAGAGGAAGGGAGACGGAGAGGATGATAGAGAGGGAGAGTGAGGATGATATTGAGGGAGAGAGAGGATGATAGAGAGGAAGGGAGGGGATGATAGAGAAGAAGGGAGAGGATGATAGAGAGGAAGGGAGACGGAGAGGATAATAGAGAGGGAGAGAGAGGATGATAGTGAGGGAGGGAGGGGATGATAAAGAGGAAGGGAGAGAGGATGATAGAGAGTTAGGGAGAGGATAATAGAGAGGGAGAGTGAGGATGATAGAGGATTGAAAACTTCAGTCCTAAGTCAAAGAACATAGTTCATTAGCGTAAGGATTTTTGATAATCAGTGTTATCGTAGTTCTCTACACATACGAGGTAAAGCAGGAGAGGGAACCAGACTGGCCTGTTTGTATACATTCAGCTGCGGTACCAGATTAATTATGATTCTGACAAAATCGGACCGTGGTATTAGGATTGAAAAAATCACTGTCAGTATCTTATCATTTATATTGATAGTTTCAAAATATTTTTTTCATCAGAATATAAACGCGATTCAAGTCAGAATTTCATTCTACTCTGTAAATGAGCCCGTCTCTCTGTACTTCTGAGTACTTTGATTAATATATATTCGATCAGTGCTTGTTATCTATTCAAGAAATATTACTGAAGTCAGGGCCGACTCACACAAATTGATCCGACAAAAATAGTTCAATCATGATAGGGATATTTTTTATGTGCATTTCGGGGGGATAGTGATTTTTAAAATAAAAAAATATTTTGACGTTATTTTTGGTTTCTTTAACGTAAGACATACACAACATTATTCTTATCATGAAGAATAATGTTGTATCTACTTATCATGATGGAACAAAATATATAGTTCAGCATGGATTGTATAATTTTTTTTATTAATCAGAATCGTATTCATATGATCTAATTAAGAAGAAAAAGTTTTGTCTGCCATCGTAACTTCTCGGCAAAACAAAACGTGTTTCTCCGAACTCGCTATATGCGTTTGACAACTCCATCGCACTTACAAGTATAGACCAAGGCTAACTGGTCTTGCGGACACAGTTATGTGTACTGTTTGTTAGGAGTTTTGGTGACCGTAATGCTACTTATCCCGCTTCAGACAAATTTGTCGATTACTGATTGGATAAAAGCTAATCACGTGACGCCCTGAAATTTTCCGTATTACGTCTCCATTTCCATATTACGTCTCCGTCGAGGCGTAATATGAAAATCGGGCACGCGATTCCGTTCGAAGCGTTGTTATTGTAAATAAAAATGGCGGCTAAGAAACGGTTAAACGTAGGTAGTTGTTACCGTAACGATATTTTATGTTGACTGTTATTGGATAAAAACTAATATTTTCATAATATGCACAAATATTTTTTTTATATTGAAAAAGGTCTTCAGCGGGATAAATTCGTTACACAGTCAGTTAGTGACCTAATACGGATTCATACAGGGTGTGAAATGGAAATCCGTATTGGGACTCGGCTTCGCCTCGCCCAATACGGATTTCCATTTCACACCCTGTATGAATCCGTATTAGGTCACTAACTGACTGTGTAACTAATA
>PRKT01000107.1:614945-673783 GCA_003671525.1 Saccostrea glomerata | reverse complement strand
TCATCCCCATCCAATAGATATGGAACTAAAATGATGACGTATTTTATTTTCAGACAAGAACAAGCATGATCACGATGAGCATCATCATCATAACCATGACCCAGTTCCAGTCAATGACCAGGTCCCCAGCAACCTTGCAACCACACTCCCTAACCGGAAAATCCCCCTCCATAAAGAGTTCGCCTGCACCAACCTGGCCTGTACGGACCCTCACTGCTCTGACGTCATGTGTGGAACCAAAGTCACCGAGATCAAGAGCCACAACTCCGATCCCGATCTTTATACCTCCAAGTATGCCCTGGATACAGCCGTGGCACACAGTAAGAAACGAAGATATTTACAGTGTACATATATATTATGCATCGAAGCATCTTAAAGTACATAGACATGTGTACAATATCAGGAGTGGCAATTATAAGAAAGAAAAGTCTACTAGATTTAAATATTGCAAATGTAACAAATGTTTCTGAAATATGTAAAAAAAAAAAATTAATTTATTTGCAGTTGAATATTTTGAAGATATTATTTGTAAAATGAAATTTATATACAATTTCTTAGTAAACAACCTGCTTGGAAAATTGTTTGATATGATTATGAGCAAATGGCTTATTCTAGATTTACCATTTAATTTTTTTTTTTTAAGATTCAACATGTTCATGTTATTTGAAAATAGGAAATATTGAATTTACATGTTTATTAACTAAAATTTAATCTAAAAATTTCTCTCCCCATTAAAGCTGATAAGACAGTGAAAAAAGTATCTGAGCTTACTTCCCATGAAAAAGATCACTATTACGGCAAGCCGATCTTATTTGTCATGGACTCGAGAAACAAATTCCATCCTTTGACTCGAGAGAAGGATGCCCACAAGGTCGTTGATATTGCCAAGGGCTATCAACCCACCAAGGCTCAGGAATACGTCGTCAACGCGCTACAAGAGAGCGAGGATGCTCATATCGCGGCCCATGATATCTGGACTGGCAAATTCATCCGCAACTGTCAGGAAGAGAACCTAATGACCGATGTCAACATCACCATCGGCGACGAACTCTTCACAGCACACAGGATAATGCTTGCGCAATTTAGTACCTATTTCCAAGAACTATTTTGCATCTCGGAGCGTGATGGTGCCTTGCCTTTTAACTTGCGATTAAGAGGAATCACTGCGGATGCATTTGAAGCCTTTTTGCACCTTGTGTACATGGGAGACTGCGAAATAACACCCGAGATTGTCATGGACGTTTCGATGATCGCCAAACGTTTCGGGGTCAAGGAGCTGCGACAAAGAGTAGCTGATTATTTGAACTCTATGAGCACTGAAAATTGCCTAGAGATTCTCAAACAGGGTGTTGTATCTCAGAGTGACACAATGTACGAAATGGCCTTTAAAACTGTAGTAAGATGCTTCAAAGAGGCTGCAAAGAGTGTCAGTTTCATGGAACTCCGTCTTGAAACGGTAGAAAAGATTCTCTCGTCAGATAATCTAGGGGTGCAAAACGAGACAGAAGTATTTAACGCGGCATACAAGTGGGTCAAACATGACCTCCGCAAAAGGGAGCAGTTCCTGTCAAGGGTCATGGAGAGTGTTCGATTCGCTCACATGGAGCACCCCGAGCTCTTCCTTATCTTCAGTGACACCGATCTCCTTCAGAAGAACGCTTACTGCAGGGATTTGTTGCTGAAAGCTAACTGGTATATAACTTTTTCATGAAGTATGTCCACGGGAACATGCAATACGTATATTCATTTAAAAAATGAATTATGCCAAAGAGGATCTTGCATATGCAAGACTTTTGTGCATTTATTTTGTACTTCATTGTGAATCGTTAATTTATTTTAATTGTCTCTATACATATAACAAAGTTTAATGTTTAACTTACTTTTATTTATAGGATTGTGACTACCCGTATGTTGCACATTGTGGATCCTTTTGAGCTTCCGTGTCCTAAGAAGAGGGAACCAAACAGTCTCGATAAGGTAGATTTTAACTTGTTGAGATAATGTTTTTTTTCAAAGCCAGCTAACCAACATTTAAAATATTTATGTATTTCTTCTATCATAGAGCCCTGAACTTCAGATTATGAGTGGAGTGACCAAGGAAACGAAAAAATCAGAAGGAATTAAACTGGAGCCCGGAGACCTTCTAGCTTTTGGGGGATTCTATTCGGGGTTAGATAAAACACGGGCCATTGAAGGAGGTAATTTTTGAGATTACAATTAATAATTCGACATCTACAAATCTCAATGACAATAAACATCTCTTTAATGATAAATAAAATAATTATTACGTACAGTTGTACCAATCCGTTTTTTAAAGACACTGTGAGTATCAATTTAGTACAATTTCATAAATTTAGATACATGTACTTCTTCTAAATGATTTTAAGTACTAACAAAGACAATAAAAATAAGTGGATTTTTTTTATCATACAGGCAGGAATATGATGTTGTACAGTGTGGCCTCTCGTACTTGGACAAAGTTAACAGAACTTTCAGAACCACGGGTCCACCATGCCGCTTGTGTCCTCAATGGAAAGATTTACATCTCCGGTGAGTATGAAAACCGATTTTACATGCCATTCAGTTAACTGAAGTATGACTGAAAATTGACTTAAATATGACTGAATAACATAGTTCTGCTATTCAGTCAACTTTCCAGACGTTTCAGTTACATTCCAATTGACTTAAAGGTGAAATTTCATCCTACGAATTGTTCAGGCGAGATCCACTTATTTACTGTATGCTTATTAAAACCTTGTTTATTTAATGCACTGAAGGGTGATCATATTGGACAATTTAGTCATTCTCATCTCAAATTTGTAGGTGGAAGCAATCCAAGACTTCAGATACAGAACCCACGGGCTCTGTCCCAATGCATCTGTTTTGATCCGTACACCAGGAAGTGGTCCACTATTGCACCACTGAGGTCAGCTAGACTCATGCACTGTATGGTGGCCCTGAATGGACGTCTATATGTGATCGGGGGCCAGGACATTAATGATAGGTATCCATGTTCTTTTTTATATACTCTGTAAAGTAGAGTTCATAATTTCTTTACATTAAATAAAATTTTATTCTATGATGTCAAAAGACGTTTTCAAATTGTACGTTATCAAAGCAGCATTTGTGAAAGACTTATAAATTCCTATAGATTGCTGAATACTATGGAATGCTACAACCCGGGCACAGATACATGGATGTGGATGCCCACCTGCCAGGTTCCGCGACTCGCCGCTGCCGCCGCGGTAAGCAACGGGAAGATTTATCTGGCTGGAGGATACACGGCGGACATCAAAACCAAATCTGGCTCTCCTATATCATCTGTACTAGAGTGCTTCGATCCGAATACAAACAAGTGAGTAGTTTCAACTGTCTCGGTCTTAAAAGAGGGTGTTGCAGAAACTCGCGATTATTCCCTTTATATCGAGAAGGACATTTAAATACCCTCGTGATTTCTAAATATAGACACAGCTACGTAGAGGACTGTTTACGGCGGGTATTTCCTACTTGATACAACAAAACATTTCGTCATTTTTCAAGAAAAAGGTTGGACAACAAAACGTACAATGTCTAAAGCAGCATTTTAAAAGATATACTTTAGACATCGTGCGAAAATATTTTTCATGAAATAAAACTGCGTCCCATAATCACACTGTCGGTGCTACACCCAAGACATTTCATTTCTTTCAAATCAAATCTTAGCTACTAAGAGACCAGAATTATTCAATTGCGATAACTACAATATATAAAAAATAAATTATTTAAACAAAAAGAGTAGCTTTAATTTTCCGAGGCAAAACTAAATAAAGCATATGCATTAGTTTTCAGTCACAGCATATCAAGGAAAACAATTTAATCCTGCATTTCTTATATATAGTTATTACTCAATTAACTTCTTGACATTCTCTCCCTCCCGAAAATATGTATAATTTCATTGCACTACCATTACATATGGGAAAAAATAAAAAATAAAAAAAATAAAATATGCAAAAATGATCCATTCTAGGACTCGAACCCTTTCTCTGGTAAAAGTACTACCTGGAAGCCCACCAGCATATTCACTAGACCATTTCGGACACGATAGTTGTGTAGTGTTATTTAAAGTACACATTTTGCATTTCGTTTGGAGAATAATTTTTGTTCAATTTTTGAGTTTTTCAAAAAATGTGCCTCTCTGAAACAAAAATCGAAAATGGCAGTTTTGAAGAAAATCCCTGCCTCTTTGTGTATATATCAAAATTATTTTGTTTCAAGGAGGCACTTTTTCAGAACAATGGGGATTCCCTATCTAAAAAACGAAAAATCTTAAACATTTTGTCGTGATACTAATTTTCACATCATTTAATGGCAAATTGGAAGTCAATACGCAGCTTCCAAATATTGTTTCTCGTTGTGCTTGATATATTGTTGCATTTGAAAAAAAAATAATGTGAGTTTTCTCAACATAAAAATTCTTCTTTTGATCTGCTACACATTTAGGGAAAATAACAAAAGAACTGCAACACCCTCTTTATGAAGCGGTCATACTACATGTTGTATATTTCTCTGGAACTTAGATAAAATGGAATTTATCATAATATGATGAATACGATAATTATAAAACAATCATGCATATATATACATTATACATACAAAAATGCTAGGCTGATGCTGGTTAGACTGTAGACTGAAGTTTCTTCAGCTAAGTTGACCATAACTATCTGTTCATCATGCATAGAACTTTAAATACTGTGATTTCTCGATAAATTAATTTCTTAATTTTTAATTACTGATGTACCTATTCATGTTAATGAGGATTACATTTATTTACTACAGATGGACCCGGTTAGGTGATATTCGTGTTCCGCGGTGTCACGCCGTGATGGTAGAGGTTCGCGGTGAGCTGTTTCTGTGCGGTGGTGCCACTAGGACTCACGGTACCGATTTCACCACTGCTGCCAGTCTCCGAGATATTGACAAGTACAACAAGGAGTATGATAGGTGGGAGAAAGTGGCGGATCTAGATACTGAGAGGCATGCGTGCGGTGGGACAGCTGTTGGTAAGATTAAACGCAGGATTGATTCCGTATAATGACTGCATGTAATATTGAACGTACATGTTTATGAATTTCAAATTATTTACAAACTAAGGACATGTAAACGGTCACGAATTTAAATCAAAATCATGTTGTTAATTTAATTGTTTTATGACACACATAGACAATTTCAATCAGCTTTATTTTTAGTGGGGAAACAGAATTAACCTGGCGGTATATCTCTGATTTTATAAAGGCTCGACACTTTCTTTATTGAAAATGCAACGTTGCATATAAAGTATTTGAACTTTTATGACTTTTGTGCAGGTGATAAGATCTATATCTGTGGCGGTGCCTGTACAGCCTTAGGTCATATGCTGTATTCCATGGAGGTGTATGATACTGTCTCCGGAAAATGGGAGAGATCCGCGCCCGATTGTCCGCTCCCGGGAAGATTTCTTTCATTAGTCTCGGTCCCACCCAACGGAAACTAGAAAACGGAAATGATATTTTCAACCCCCCAATATAAATGCAGAAATTGTAAAGCTTTTAATTTAACCCGTGGAAAAGTTTTAGTATGGAATATTTGAAAGCCAAATGATGGTACTTATATTATGTAAATGTATCATTGTATAAAGACAATATTTATGAAAACTGTGTAGATTTCAAAGCAATAAATGCAAGAAAGAAAATCTAATGTCTATGTTATTCATTTGTCTCTCAAAGAAGGGATTTGGAACGCAGGTGCATTTCTACAGAAAAATGGAATTTTATTCAAGGTTATTTTAGGCCTTTTGTATTATCTGAAAAAAAAAATTGACGTAAAATGTCAATCAATTCGACAGGTGGAAAATATAAGAGCATTCGCCATTATCCTTTTTAGAGAAGAAAAATTAATAGCCTAAAAAACAAAGAAGATTTTGCGATAGGAATTGGTTGGCGATGCTGTAAATGGCATGGTTAAATATGGAATCTATAAATAATAGGACTCGGTGTAAAAGTGTCTAAAAATCGATTGTCACGGTCAAAAAGACGGACTGCATGATCAATGCTAAATAGAAGTGGTATTAAAATTGTTAAAGGTCATTATTGGACTCTTATTTCAAAAGTCCCAAAAAATCAAAAACCAGTATTCAAATTTAACCACGAGAAAAAAGTTAAAATCCGTTTTATCGGTAAATCCTTGAAAGGCTTAACAAAAGAATAAATGATAATGAGGAATATAAATATTTACAGAACTTTAAATTGACTTGGATATATTGATGAATTAAAGTATGTCAGTTGACTGATAAAAAAAGATTTTAAATATTTTAGAGGGAATTTATTTGCTTATTATTTTCTGTTGAAAGACCTGGTTCATTGTATTTACATTGGATCTCCCCTGAAATGGATTGTAATAAAAGATCAAATCCTTTTACTTTCGATTGACATTCAAATGTACCGTTAGCAATGACGGCATTGCTTTTAAATATATAATTCAATTATCGGGAACCGAAATTGCATTAACTTTCATCAATGTTCACAATTGTCCGTTCAAATGGCACAAAGTATACCCAAGTAAAGTTTTAAATATTTTATTGGAAGTTGTGAAATATTGGAAACAAGTTAAAACGATATTTTGTAATATTGAGTGGCAGAGTGTTTCTTTTTACTTCAAAAACGGATTGAAATGATATTTTATGTGCATGAAAGCAAAAGTGGTTTGTCTTTCAGTGCAGAGCTTGGAGCAACACGAAAAAGGATATAATAGTGGTTGTGCTTATGTGTGATTGTTCTTGTATCAAACTCAGCTCGAGGCGGACTTATATAGTTGAATCGAAATTTCGTCTTAAATGCATGTTCTTATAATAATATACCAGTGTATAGATTGCGACATATGTGGCTTTATTTAAAGTGAGCTTTCCTAAACTTTTATTCCTTATTCATCTGTGTCTTTATTGAAAGTGAACTGTCCACGGATTTCATGAGGTGAAGAATATTAATACCGTATAACCTCCTACCAATATACCTTGGCTATGATCAAATGAAAATCAAACAACATCAATGCCAATTAAGTTGAGTGAATTAATAAAAAAAATTAACATGTTTGTGTAAACAAGACAGAAGATTAAAATCTTGATTTATTTAATAAGATTGCAGCGGGGTGCAATAGCGACAAAGCTGGATTAAACCACGACAATTGTGCAGTACGGGGGAGATTTAACATGAGAAGATTCTTAAGATATTTTATTTACCTTAGATTTGTGTAGTGTGACGACAAAAGATACATTGAACAGCGTTAAAACACATACCACAAAGTTACAAATGACACTGCAGAAGTTCAGAGATCTTCAAACGATTGCGGTATTAGTTCGATTAGAGATAACAAAGGTCGTATCATAGGCACTCGACTTTTTTGGATTCTTATTTGGCATTAAATCAGCTGATATCATCTGTGCGTTGATCATAATCAATTAATTGGACCTTGTTACTATCTGGAAGTATTCTGCGAGGATAAATCTGCTACAGAGGCAAAATGTAAGTCATTGCATCGTTTGCCTTTTGAGACATCCCCCGTTAAGGTCACTAAAGATCGAAGTTATCTAATTACAGGTTTGCGCAATGAATCGAGACTTTTTTCTTCCACATAAATTATTTTACAACAGAAAACCTAGCTTAGCACAGGCGTGTTATCCCGGAGTTCGCAATGCTGTAGAAGACGAAGTAGATGACGAATTTTTAGACGATGGAGATTATAAAATTCTGGGCGTGAAACAGGAACTAGTGCCGAATAAGGCGGAAGAAGGGAAAGAGGATACTTCCGCCAAAGAAGAAGGCGCACATGCTGGAATGTCACGCGACTCCGATTCACGAAGCAGCCGAGGTTTCAACCGAAGATTAGATGTGTCATCACGTGTTCAAAGTCGGGAGTCCCTATATGCCCCCTCCCTGTCCTCCCCGCGGCCTGACCAGCAGTATGATCCGCGCCGCTCTCGTGTCGCATCATCTGGTCCCTCCACAAAGTGGCCGGTATCTTTGGAACTCGCAGGCAAAAAGATTCAAGATCAAAATGAAAAGGTTTCACCCCAAGACAACGAAACAAAGGCGCAAGAGAAAGTTGCGCAAATAGACCCAGTTGCGGAGCTGAACGGGAAAACTGACGAACTGAACAGGATTCTTAGTGCTTCACACAATGGACTTCTATCTTATTTACCGCCTCTCTCGCAATCCTTAATGAGACAAACTGCCACGCCATCGAAAAATAAAAAGATGTCATTTTCTCCGACATTTTACGCAGATTACGGACTCCGAACTGAGAAAACGGACTCTTTTCCTGGACTTTTGTATCGAAGAAAACGAGAGAGAAGCAATCTAGAAATTGTGAAACAAGTGGAAAAGAAAGCTAACCGACATATCTACGCTTGTCAGGTCCTGGGTAGTTCTAAAAGAGGAAGCAAAGCTGCTCAAAGCGTCAACACTCTGAAGCAGACGGTCGGACCCAAACAGATATCGACCTCGGATTTACCAACGAAGTATGTTCGAGAAAACTTACTACACCATTCCCCGGAAAGACAAGCATCTTTTGTGGATGTGTCAAAACGAGCGCCATTTTCACTTTTCATTCGAACACGTGAATCTCCTGATTTTTCGCGGGCTCCACGTCATAAAACGGCGCCATTACCGGAAATAAATGGACGGACTCTAATTTTAGGATTTGATGCCAAACACTGATTTACTTGGATACATCCCTGAGATAATATACCACTTATATCAAAGTGTAAGATAAAATGCCACTTATATCAAAAAGTGTTATTTTTGTGAAGGAATAACATTTATGTACATGTAATTCAAATTCAAGCAGTATGCAGAGTAGGACTTTGAGTTATTGAGAAACTGGAATTTTTAAAACACCGTCCAGAGTTAGTTGTCAAGATCTGATGTGATAAACTGTATATTAAAAGATCAAAGATATTAAAGATTGTATACAAAATGTATTCAATCTTTAAATTTAAACATGTACGAGTAATTAAAAATGTGATTAGAATTAAATGTTTTGGGCTAATGAAAATAATATGCATTGTTAAAGTATATTCAAAGAATTGTGAGGTTTTATTGAAATAACATATATTTTTTAGTATTAATTTTTGGGGGCATTTTCTGTAAAGAAGGTGAAGAATGGCTATATTGTGATTCCGAAACAATCATTGCGATATTATGTAATACCAGTACATGTAGCTCAAACTGCAATCTATTGTGCATCTCTAAGTATTAGTATAACATATAAATGGTCTGTAAATGGCCTTTCATAAGTGAAATCGACCACATGCAGTGATTCTGTCCAAGGGACTCGGACTACATTGATTTCATACAAAGTGTTATTTGTTCAATTTAACTATTTTTCTGTTTCCTCTTTCACGAACTGGGTAAACTTCAGTTATACAAATTAAAATTTAAATGATCTACAGACGTGTTTTAATGGTCTTTATTCAGACAGGAATTAGAGCCCTAACGCATTTAAATCTATGGATTATGGTAAATTGAAACGATGAATAGCAGACAGATATAATATAGGATTTAATACCCATGTAAGTCCTCTAAGCATGTGTCCGTTTTTGTCCCCAGAATTACCGTAGGGTACTGGTATATCAAAATCGCCATCAATCTGTGCAATTATAAGCCTTTAAAAGAAATAGTTAAAGAATTACAATTAATAAATTTAAATCTGTCACTTAATATTCCTGCATGAACTTGATTTCAACGTTTGACACCTTGAGGTAGTCATGGCTGATTTGTTTATGGTACCGCTTCATCTCTTTAATAATCGAATGGAATTAATTTACATCTAATTCTAAATACTGAACATCAACTTTTTAAACTGGATACATCAAGTGCAATAAAATTTTGTATCGTTTTCTTTCTATGTATAGTAAACATTCTTGCCACATCTGTTCAGTGTTTAATATACTTTTTCCTTCTAATTTATAACATCGCCGTTACTTCGGATAGGTTCATATACATGTACGTGTAACATCGTGATGCTTTTAATTTCAAACAGTCATTTTGCATTAAGAAGTTCAGAAAGCTTTTGGAACGTTTCTACTCTCTCTCTCTCTCTCTGAGATCATTTATATGATTTAGGCAGACCCGTAGCAACGTTTCAAAAAGGAGTACATGTACTTTTAAAACAAAATGACAAGCCAAGAAAAAAGGAAAAACCATTATAAGGGGGGGGGGGGCAACTTCCCAAAATAATAATAGCAAAATTCATTACTCTGAAAAAAAAATGCCCCCATCCCCTACATCTAGAGACCTGTTGGATCAAGAAGATTAATTTTGATGTTCAATTATGGATTAAGTATAGTTTCAATGGCTGTCATGGATTAAGTAACTGAAACAGTAATCATTTACATACACTTCTCTCTTCCAGGTTGAAGACACAGTCAAACTGAATTTGATATTGAGGTGTATTTACACAAGGATTATATACATGTATGTCCCCATAATGATATAATTTAATTTTGGTGTTTATTTACATCCCCATGCCATAGAAATGTAAATACATTATGTGTGCTGTTATTAATAAGGATTAGCAATTGCTAACCTAATGTTGACCTAAAATGTCCCCTTTTATATCTATGTCATGTTGTAAATTTTGAATTTACCGGGTGGCAGTAAATACAAAATTTACATTACAACGATATTTATTTTGTAGAATTTTAAAAATATTAGAATACTAACTTTCAAATGTATATTATACACAAAATTACAAGTAATTCTTCTGTAGTTATACATGCACTTATTTATTAATAAAAATGCAGATATTATGTCACAATTTCATCAAAATTTATGTTTATCTTACATGAGTATTATATTTGACGACAAAATTCAATTTTGTCATGCTTTAAATAATGACAAACATACATGTAGTTTTCTTCGCTCAGAGGAAGTTTTAGGTATAAATGTATGTGCCTATGTCAATTTTAAATTCTTTCAACATCACCATGTTATCCTGTAAAATATTAATTTTGCTTTTTTTTTTTGGAATCGAGATACTTCTTTATCTTAGCCCGCTCTCTTCTAGCTAGCTGGATGTCTTTTGGCATGATGGTGACTCTTTTGGCGTGAATGGCGCACAGATTGATATCCTCAGAGAGACCGACTAAGTAGGCTTCGCTTGCTTCCTGCAAAGCCTATGGGAGGAGTTTCAAATGAGAGATGGGTGCCCCAAAGCGTAACAGACAGATGATCTGATGGACGGACATCCCGATTACTATATACCCTCCCGCTTTTGAAGCGAAAAATGGAGGTGGTATAAAAAGGAATTTTTTTTACGCAGCGCGACTAGTGGTACGAATAAATTTACTAACAAATGCTTTTGATTATGTTGTAATCAAATGTTTATTCGATATTCGATTGGATTTTTTTCATGATGACAGATTTTCTCATTGTGCTTGATTCGGTTTATAATATTAAACTATTAAACTTTATCACTACCGGCAAAACGTTACACATGTATAATATAAATATATTATGTAGCTTGAGGAGAACGCCTAATATAGTTATCGAATGAGAGATGTCAGTCCGCACGTCTGTACTGTTTGTCTCTCTTTTTTGATTGAATGGTTCTATTGCCTAATTGAATGACTTTAATTCCCCCAGAAGCATGGCAAGGTCATGCAATAAGGTGAACATTTACTCAAATTACGCTGATGGCCCAACGGTTAATCATTTAACACTGTCCATTTCAATAACGCTAGTGGAAATCCATGGTTAGTGAAGTAGAACCATGCAACAAGTAAAAATTTGAATAAAACCCAAAACAAACATTTATTTGCAATAAGAAAATATGAATTAACGGGTACATGTAAAGTGTAGAACAACGAGGGGGTCATTTTGCAAGTGCGTTTTGGTTAATATTCAACGCAATGTTACAATGTCTAAACAGGACATAAATTATGAAAGCAGCGCATAAGCCTGTAAGCTGCACATGTAACTATTCATACCGGTACAACAAATAATATTCAACTAAGAGTCGAATTCAAGCTTACATACGTTCCTTGCAATTTAGTAAGCATATAATATATATTGTTCTCCAAGCATATAAAAAATAAATGTATAACTCAATGATCAATTTGGGAAGCAGTACTTTCTGTTGTTTGAAGTTATCGCCCTTATAATTTTAAATGACGTTATATTTTTACAAGAATTAATAATTCTGCAAACTCCAATATTAAGTGAAAAGATCAAAATTTATCGTTTTATGAATTAACTTTTAATGACGATAAGACTTTGCTATATATTCTAGAATAAGCATTTAATCAATTATTTTTATTTTAAAAAACTTAGAAAAATCTATGTTTTATGCATATATGTTTTTTATTTCACAGACCCTAAGTAACTAAGTCAGAAGGAAAAAAAAGAAAAAAAGAAAGAGAGAGTCAGATAGTGGGGGAGAAAGAAAGAGAAAGATGGGAGAGAATGGGAGTGGAAAAAGAGAAAGTATTTATGAGGGAAGAGAGAGTGTGTGGGGTGAGGAGAGAGTGGGAGAGAGAGAAAATTTGTGTGAGGGAGTAGAGAGTGTGTGTGGGGTGAGAGAGTGGGAAGTGAGAGAAAGTGTTAGGGAAGAGAGTGTAGGATGAGAGAGGTAGGGGAGAGTGAAAGAGTGGGGAGAGAAGGGGAGTGTGGAAAGAGAGATAGTGTATGTGAGGGAACAGAGAAAGAGTGTGGGGGAGAGAGAGTGGGGTGAGTGACAGAGTGGAGAGAGAATGGGAGTGGGAGAGAGAGGAAGAAAGTGTGGGTGTGGAGTGGGATTGGAGAGAGAGAGGTGAGAGTGTTTGGGTGTTTATTTACACCAATTCAGTTCCGTACATGCATGTCAAATATATGTCAAAGAAATATAAATACATTATTTTTGACATTATATGTACTGTTACATGTATAAGGATTAAAAAATAATGTTGACCTTAAATTCTCCTTTTTATATTTACATTACAATATATGTAGAATTTTCAAAATATTAGAATACGAACCTCAAATATATTATACACAAAATGACAAATAATTATTCTGTACTTTTAGAAGTATTTATTAATAAAAATGCAGATATTATGTCACAAAAATCAGAATTTCATCAAAATTCATGTTTATCTTACATGAGTATTACATTTGACAACAAAATTCAATTTTGTCATGCATTAAATTATGACAAACACTCATTGGTTTCCTTCATTTTTTAGAGGAGGTTTTAAGCACATGTGGATATGTCAATTTTTAATTCTTTCTGCATTACTATTTGTTATCCTATGAAATATTTCACAAACCTTTGCATGAAACAAACACAACATTATGGTTCTGTCTGCCCATTAAAAGACATTCTGATGACAATCCATGAATTGAACTACACAGTTCTATCACTGATCTGCTCATCTGAAACACTTTTGGCTTTTCATACATGAACTGCTCACTTCAGCATCAACTGAATGACCTTCCATGTACTTATGTGACCTCTGAACTAGTCTCTATGGCAGCAGGTTTGTTAGATTCATTCCCATTGGCTGGATCATCATTACTGTTCTGATTTTTTGTATCTGGAATATCTATATAAAGAAGGAGAGAAAAAATCCTCACATGAATAATAGAAATATTTTTGATTTTAAGCAGCATATGCTTGATCACTTTCAAGAATGTAGATACAACAATGTAATAAGTAAAAAAACAAACAATTTAATCAAATACTGACAAGGTTCATTTACAAATCTAGTCATTTTACTTCAGTTAAATTTCACATTCTCAGATAATGATTTTTTAATCATTATTTCTCATTTTTGTTCAGTTTAGATCTATAGGTTAAAGAATGCTACTTTTAAAATCAAACCCTGTTTTTGCAGATTAGTACAGGTACTTTTCACCAATTAATTTAATCACATGGAAAAGACGGATATTGATCTAAGGATGTAAAAGGGGGTGGTGAATTTAAGTCAATGATATTACAAAACACTTTGGTTTTCTGTTGAATTACAGCATTATATCTATTAATTTGTTAACTAATTTAAAAATAGCATATTAAATGTAATAGGAGATTATATCTATTATTATTTCAAAAGTTTACCTTGTTGACTTGTACCAGCATTAGAAGTTTTTGATTTCTCAGCACTAGTGGAGCTTTCTTGTATTTTCGGTGAGATGAATGTTCTGTGCATGTCTAGTTTTCTATCTAGACAAGAAACAACTTCCAGTCCCACATGATTGTTTGAATTATTTGCATTATTTCCATCTGAAAAAAATAGAATTCATGTACAATTCTTACTGTATCGTCTATTCATGATCAAAGAGAGACAACTCCTGTATGATTAAGTAACCTCTGTTCTTTATACAATTACATTCCTATAATTTCCTACACAGGGTTGCAAATAACATTTAAACCTTAGGGGCCATGTGGGCCCCCAACTTCACAAATTTTACTAGCCCACATTGATATTATGGGGCCCACAATTTTTTTTTCACTTTGTAAAAAATCTTTTCATATGAAAACATAAGAGAAAAATACTTTATGGCCATAGTATTTCATTATTTCTTTTCAAATTTTTCTTGCAGACTTTTACGCTACTAAATGTATGAAATTCCATGTTATCATTCAATTCAAGTTTGCTTCTTTTGATTTCAGTTGTTTCAGGGCATGTATTTCGAATTAAGCTTAAAAAATATTTGATTCTTGTAACATTCCCAAATAACCAAGGGTCGGTATGTCGTTTTTTTTTTTTTTATAAATAAAGGAGCCAAACACACCTGGACTGAATTAACCAGGTGTTATATTTACAGTGGACACCCAACATGGCTGCCTATAGCGGCAGAAAAAGAATCGGGAAATTCTTGTTACAATAATGATTACTCTTTAAATTTAAGGTAAACGTTGATTAGATTGACATATTTTGTATCTCAAATAAAGCTACAATTAATATTTGAAAAATGGAATCAGCTGAATGATCAAACATAGAAAATCCGCCTGGGATATGAAAACGAAAGTACATTGAATAGTTGAACCAAACTACGATCTGATTCTGGAAAAGGTCCGATAAAATTCTTACTCGCCATGTGGGCGATAATATTCTCAAGAGCTGGTCGCCCACAGGAAAATTTACTCGCATTTGCGAGTGGGCGAGTGGTTATTTGCAACCCTGCTACACATTTCGAAGATCTTCCTAATAAATGAATACAATTATTTTTAAAGATGTGTTTTCAGGCAGCAACATAATATAATGTGTATTGTAGATAGAATTTCCCTTTGAAGTACAATCACATCAACAGTTGATTAAATGATTTCTTCTTGATTAAAATAATAAATGTGAAAAGCAATCTTATTTAGTAGGGGAGCAAATGTTTCATTGACATGGAATGTTGTTATAGGTATAGGTTCATCCCTTATTTTACAGAAATACAGTATAAAAGGGTATGTACAGTAGTACTTTTGCTAGATAATATTACAACCTGACCAAGAAATAATGCTGCATGGCTAAAAAAAAAAAGAGTAAACATCTTCCCTAAACAGTTATATTACACAAGAAGATTATTTTCGTAGTTTTCACTGGCTGAAAGTACGTCACGTGAAATTCCTCCTATTGTGATATTGATGCGAAAACACGTGCGCCCGCGGAAAATAATATCACACGACACACTGTTCGGTTGCACTTAAGATAGGTCGTAGTACGTGATGTCATAATATAAGAAGAATTTAACAATTGTGATGTAATGACAGCAAAATCCATTCAGTTAGGACTGTGTCAGTGCATTCATTTGAGTGATTATATAATACAAGTATTATGGACTTCAGCGCACAGTCAATATGTGGTTATAAGGACTCGTGGCAATATTGATATTGATCGAAGACACAGATAATGATAGGGACCTCGCAGGCTCTATCGCTATCACTTTCTGTGTCTTCGGTCAATATCAATTGCCATAAGTCCTTATAACCACATATCGACCTACACTGAAGTTCATAATTGTATAATATATCCACCAGTCATTTCATGTACAGCATAAACTACTTAAATATAAGAAGTTTCTACCTTCAGACTTTTTCTCCTCAAAAATGAGATAGGATCCCACGGGAGCCACATATTTTCCTGAAAAGGTGTAGTCATCCACCTGTAGATAAGGTGTTTCTGTTCCTATTCCCTGGAGAAAACAAATATTTTTTTTCTTCATTTGGCTCACATATACAAAGGATGTGTTAAAACAATTATTCTTTCAGTAATATTTTACAATCAGTATCTTATCTTGGATATGTATCTCAAAGATTTTTCTCTGTCCAATAGAAATCAAGATATTGAGGACTGGTTTGATTTTACATAATGTTTACATTTTATTTTAGGAGTAGAATATGTTTAATTATTGCTTCAACTCACTAAAACTTTGCAGTTGCCTTCAGCTTTCTGGAGAAAGTCTGGTTCTAAAATCCCATGAAGTTCAACCAACATGCATTGCTCCTGTATTAAAGAAATATCCATTTAAGATACACTGTATGCATGTTTTAAATATATATAAAATTTTCTCTTCCAATGGTTCCTCATCGTCGCAAACCACGGCCAAAATATATGCTCCTCTCCCATCTGGCCGTGGTTGAACGAGGAGAGAATTCTTCTTAGCTCATTAAAATATTGACCAATGCGAGTAAAGCATAGTCGGATGATGAACTTTATCGTGACCTTTCAATATCCAATCGCAGTATAGGAAATATTTCTTGCTTACTGTTGATTTCGATTGCAATGGAAACAAAACTTGCCACTGACTGAATATGACGTCACAATAGAGAGGCATAAATATTCAAGATTACAAGACTTTTTGTGATCAAGCAGCCACGGGTAGGAGAGAGCTACATGTATATATGCGAACCCCGGACTGTGGCTTGAGATGATAATGGTTCCTTCAATTGAGAAAAGAGAAAAAAATATTTGTTTTTATTTAAGAAATCTAATTTTCCCTGATTTAAGGAAAAAAATCAACAAAGTGATGGTATCGATAAGATTGTAACCGACTCTTTTAATTTTGGGAGCAAGGTTAAGTTCATGATAATACTTTTTCCTATGTATTAAGAATTTAAAAAAATAATCAGTATGTCAATTGATACCTACTTCTATTTATAATATAAAGATTTTCTTTTTGCATAAATTGATAAACCTCACATCTATTACAAAAAAGCACAAAACTGTGACAAATAATTTAGCAAAAATAGATAAGATATATACAGCTGAACTCTGATACATGTGTCTTAGACATCCTGTATTATGCCTTAAAATCTTAATTTAAACAATGTTAAATGAAGATCGATATCAATTCTTTTCCATTAAAGAAAAATTGGTCTTAGTATGGATAAATTGTGATTTTAATGAGAGAGCGAAAGAATACAAAGAAAAATACAGCAAAAATTCCCTGATAAAGGTATTTAGCTTTAGCAAGGTATCAAGGTATTACAAATACCTTGATAAAGGTATTTTATGTCATGAAAATTCAAAATATTCTTAAAAAGTAAATTCTTAAAGTCGAGTTCTGAGTTGTTGTCAGTGTGTCCACTCGTGCATGAAAAGCACTCAGTCTCAAAAAGAAAGCATAAAATAACGTCTCCTCACACGACATGTTTTTATACTGATTTCTTTGTGTTTGAGTACTTTACATGCATGGGTGAATTACTTACAACAACTCAGAACTCGACTTTCAGTATTTCATTTTTTAAAGAATTTTTTCTAATTTTCATTACATAAAAAACCTTGAACAAGGTATTTGTAATACCTTGATAAAGCTATATGGCTTTATTCAGCTATATACCATTTTCAGGGTATTGTGCTGGACCTGTTAATGTTTTCAATAGGCTATCTATGGCAGGTCTGGTACAATCACTAGATTTAGCTACGTAGCTTGATTTAGGTACATAGCTTCATTTACCTACCTGAGGTAGCTTTATTTAGCTACCAACTCAATTTATTTCTATAAAAAAGCATATTTCTCAGGGTGTGCGGAAAATATTCTTTTGATGCAGTGATCATTTTCAACTTTAACTAATCTGAAAACAACTCAGGAAAAAATCATTCTTGAAGAAATGTCTTTTTCGCTTGTCGGAATTTTTTTTTTAAAATTTGATTTTCAAAATTTAAATGTACACTTAATTTGAGTTCCCCCAACCCACCCGCAAGTTACTAAAACTCTTAGATAAAGGACGGGTGCATACGAAAGAGGTAAATATATCTATATTAATTAAGATAATATAATAAAGAATGTAAAATAAAAGTTAGTTATTATTTGTAAGAAATCAAAATGCCAGGCGATGTTACAAATTGGTACTAAAAATATTGACATTGACCTTAGAGTTTGACCCACGTTTTAAAAGAACTTCAACCTTGGTCATAACTTATGAACATTGAGCACTGAGGCTTTCATATTTCGCAGATGTATTCTTTGAGACAACAACTTCCTTTGGATGCTAACAGTTTTGACTTTTTAACCTTGAACTTGGAGGTTGACTTCCATATATTTGAGAAACTTCAACCCTCGCCACAAACTGCCATACGGGGGCATCAGTGCTTCACAAGCACATCTTGCTTTCTAATATGGTAATTTACGGTTGGTAATGCACATGTGTAATATGAAAGTCTTATCTGTTCTTATTCAAAAGTAATGACCAAGGTTCAAGTTTTTGTGATAGACGGACAGACTGATGGACAGGCAGACAAATGGGATTTAATGTCCCTCTGCTTTTGCGAAAGCGGGGTTGGGGTGGGGGTTGGGTTAAATATGAAATTTTTCATGTGTCTGTCCCAAATACAACCGTGTCCTACATGTACTGCGCTGACATCATGCAGTTGTAAGATTAAATTTGAAAATTCCTTATGAGTAAATTCAAATTTTAAAACGTCATACATGCATGATCCAAATGCAATCTGTTCGACTGAGTAATTCAATTCAAATAAAATCAATTTATGTCTGGCTTTATGAAATTAAATCTTTTTTCCCATCAATGATACTCTCGACTCGGTTATAAATACTTAATTGGTATTAGTGAAACCAGAATTAACAAAGGCGGGTGGCATCGAAATTAAATGCTTAAATGAAATAACCGAAAGGACAGATTATTTATTTGTTTGGGATTATATATCAATATATCCATACAACGGAGATTTAATCGGCTAAAATTGGCGAACCTAAATTGACCTTACAATTTGTCGTTAACCATGTATGTAAAGGCTGAAACAGAAATTCCGCGATAATACACCATTAGGAAGAAGACGTGAAAGTTCAACTACCCTCTTCCCCAATATTACAGAGATATACAAACTTTTCTATATTTAAATTAGATTCAAAACATTTTGTAGAAATATACATGTATATCGTTTTTAACATACTAATAAGAGGTTGTTAAACGATTTTTTTCCTCGTAAATATGATCAATAAATAAATAGTGAAAAAAATCGCTTAATCAAAATCCATCAGGGTTCGACAAATAAATTCCGACATATACCGCAATAAATTTAAATCAAGCAATTATAGACTCCATTTGCAATCTACAAGCCTTGCTTTGCTGGGATGCCTAAATACACAAAACTTTTGAACTTCTAAAGTGAATTGGAGTGAATGTTTGTATTTCGTACCCCGTTATCGCAATATTTCAGTATGCTAACACTTAGATTAAATGAAATTGAATATCACTAAGTCACACGACGGAATGTTGGGCCATTACAATGGAAATATACTTAAAATGCTTTTAAAAACCCGACACAATTGAAATAAATTTGAAGTTTATGGAAAAATTGACAGACGGAACCTGGTGTTGAACTAACTTAAAGCAAAGACTTTATTCCCTTGTGAACTGTCAGAGCAAAATTGACAAATGCGATAAAAAGTACTTTTTTTGAAGGAGCTGAAAAACCATGTGACTTTTGACGGAGAAAATATTGCTTGCCTTGATTTATCGACAGCTTTGATCGTTATTGGTTGGCTAACTTATATTGAGAAAAATCAAAGTTGATATAAGCTTTTGCCATGGAAAACTGCATGCATGTTAAAGCCCTTTAATCGCCCTGTATAAACTTTTACGAGCGCATTAGTTAAAACCAATTTTATATGTTTAAATTCCTCTGTTATATTGCGTTCAAACTGTGATTGAAAATCATTCAATGGATCGTGGACTTTTGAAACAGTATCGGATATTTCTATTGTCTGGTAAACTTTCCCTTTTCTTTTAATTTTTCAACCGAAATATCTGATGAAAAATGTGTATTCCGTTCGTTCCCAATATCTAAGCTTGGACAAGGAGATTTCGATGTGATTAAACGATTTAATGAAGGATTACAGAAAAGTCAGGAGTGGCAATTTTAACATACATGACAGCAATAGACACGTTTTTGTCAACATAGCAAGTGGGATTTAGAGGAAATATGGTTAAAAATTAATTTTGAAAATAACTTGCCCTGCTAAATATAGTAAAAGGAGTAGCTGCTTGTTTCATGGACATAAACAAGTATTTAGCAGAATTGGATAGTTACTCATGAGACTGGAATTCCTTAATAGACATATTGGCAACAAACGAGAAAACAGTAGAAAATTCCGTAATTAACATCAGTGTTAATTAAGCCACACACAGAGATGGGCATGGAGAAAATAAAATGGAATTTTCAGAGTCTAGACCAGCTTCACTACGCAGTGAACTCCACATTACGATACGCCATGCAGAACGAAAGATGTAAACGGTGGTCTAAGGTAAGATACGGATATAATCCGAGGAGCTTTTTATCCTTCGAAATTACACCACGTCCCTTTTCTTACCCCCTTTAATTCCATTTTCTTCCACCCCCTTCAAGTTTCTGAATCTGTATATACTGTACGTGTATAGTGTGTATGCATGTACAATACAATCTCTGTGATAATTATAAAGTAGTGATGACCCTACATACATGTATACACGTCACTATGACTGAGTATGCTGTATATGATGAAGTTTACAATTTAGCATACAGATTATTCAGTATTAGAGGTATACTTTTATTGAGTTTCGATCTGTTGATAACTTAGCTACAGATCTGCAGATATTGATAACTTAGCTGCAATAATGTAGCCATCTCCTTTTTTTTTAAAGAAAAATATCAGAAAAAAAAATCAGAGAGGGCTTCATTATTGCAGTTATTGATAAAGATATATTAAATTCAAAAATCGTTTTGACATTGTCTATTACACAATGTTCCATACACTGTACAAGATTTATAATAAATATCAAAACAATATACTAATGTTTAATTTTTTCACTCCAAAACATAATCATAAAATACGTAAATCGTAGATTGGAAACTAAAAACTAAAATGTGTTTGTGAAACACTGATGCCACTATGTTGAAAGTATAAGTTTCTAAAATGCAAGTCGAACTCTATAAGTCAAATAAAGGCCAAATTGTTGGTATCCAAAGGAACCTCTTTGCTCAAGAAATACACCTGCGAAATATGAAGGCCCCGAAGTTAAATGTTCAAAAGTTATGGACAAGGTGAAAGTTTTTAAATGTAAGTCGTCCTCTAACATCAATATCAAAAGGTTAAAAAAATATACCCATGAAAAGGTCTTGACACAATAAATTCACATGCGAAAGCCCTAGCACCAGCTGTTCTTGAAACGTTATAGACAAGGTTAAAGTGTAGCATATTTTTTTGTGAAAGTGGGCCAAACTGTAAGGTCAAGGTCAATAGGTCGAATTTGGTAGTACATGTACCTAGAGAAAGGTCTTGTCAAATTTAAAGGAATACATCTGTGAAAAATGAAAGCCATAGCCCAACTTACACAAAAAGTTATGGACAAGGTTAAAGCTTAAATTGCGAATAAACAGACGGGCAGACAGGGCAAAAACTTTATATCACCGAATGTACGGTAACGGGGGCATAAAAAGAAAGAAAGAAAGAGATGTCAATTATCTAATTTTGAATTTTGACAGAAAAAGTGAAAACACTGAGAACGGAACTCAAAAAAGTAAGTACCATCTTCCATTTTTGTGTCCACCCCCTTGAAATATGAAAAAGAAAGCAAATAATTTGATTATATACGTCAATGAGAAGGTTTTGACAATGTTTGACAAAGTTTTATTGAGTTCGAGAACGACACGTAGGAGATAAGTACAGGCATTCCCTTGTTAAATACTCAAGTCCTGAAAGCCAATTTATTTTATTATGAGCGCGTCAAATGGGGACACTAGCTTTGGAGAGATTTTTTAATGTAAAAGTAAACACCTTAAAAATGATGAAGCTGTTATATATATATGTATAAGCTTAATAACTAAAATATTATAAGAAAAATGAGACTAGGAAGTGTTGTGTACTATTTTCAGTGATTATTCTTTTTTAAAAAAGTTGACGAAGTCTAAAAGTACATGTACCTAATATAAATTCAATTGAGAGAGAGGGCAAGAAGCGTACATCATTATATGTACAATGACCGTTGCTTTTAAATTAAGTACACCCATTCCTTGAATGAAGTCATGTTTTCACACAATTTTAAAATCATCAGATTTCAATACGTTGCCTAAATGAAGAAACTAATTATAAATGGAGGGATACATGTATGGCACTTACTTAAGAACATTCAGATTTCGTATGTTTTAATTAATAAATATTTTTATTTATTATTCCCAGACACGTTGAGTGCATACTCAATAATTGACTCCAAGTGGATGAGAAGTTTTTGATTGTTTACAATGTTTGACATTGTTTTATTGATTTAAAGGATATCGTACCACATACATGTTAAGTTAAAACACTACTTCGTCAAGTACTCTCTACAGAAACCCTACAGCCAAAATGCCTTTCATTGCGAGTATGACAAACAGGTACCTGTTCTAAAGAAATTTCACTGTAACGTGAAGGGAAATGTTTTAAGTTATGAATTTCCAATATTCATATATCTTGTAGATATTAATCCGAGTATTATAAAGGAATGAAAGTTTTGATAGTGCTCCATGTAAAGAGGTCATTTTTATTTCAAAAGCATTTTAATTAGGAGTGATAGATAGTATAGAGAAATAGAGGAGTTGGATGGGTTTTTTGTACATTGGTGTTTAAAATGACATAATATGATAGTGCATGTAGTACTGGATTTCCGATTAATATCAAATATTGATAATGATAACAGAATTAGTATGAAAACTTTTTTCATAAGTATATTTATTTTCCTTAGTTCTCCTGCTAAACGGCCGAGCTTGTTTTTTGTTAAAAGCATACAAAAACCAATAACATCATGAATAAGTATATGAATATGTCATTAATTTTATTAATGTAAATGACAGAAGAAATAAACCACAGTTTACAAAATGGGGTTCAGAAAAGAGGATTCATTGAATCAAAAGAATTCGAAACAAATTCTAAAAACCTACTGGTTTCACTTCCCTATTACATAATATGACTATCTTTAGCGAAGAATATTTTTGAGTTTTCCTAATAACCGAATGATTTTTACAATCTTGTGAAAATTTATTTTGGTATTAAAATGCTTTAAATTTTGAACACGTTTTCTAACTGCATGTGAGGGCAAAAATACGAAAAGAGAAGTTAATAAAATGCAAACGTGACTTATAAGAGGTTAACTCTGAAATTTTACAAAAAAGTCCTTAAATAGAACAAACACAAAAAAGGTTTTTACTGTTAATTAATCAAAATTAACATCGGGCATTGTTGCATATCAGTGGGTCTTTAATGTAAGAAATACCTGGGTAGACCAATTTCGTTATTCAATTGTTGGTTTGTTAGATAACGTAAACTGTACTCTAGTGATTTTAGCACATACACGATAAAAAGCTGACGGATATAGATTTAAATCGTCAATACCTTAAGACTTAATTAATTATGTCTGAAAATAGAAAAAAAAGTACAGATACTACCCTTTTCTTTATATCCTCACATGTTAACTCTGGGAAAGGGCTTTTAACGGATAGTCTTTTTTTGCATTGTCCCCAAAATACCTGTATATTGATTTTGAAACTGATCATGATATACACAGGCATAAATTAATGATTATTTGCTTACTTCTGCTTTTTAAATAAAAATGGAATTCTTAAAATACATGTAACTTACATGTACATTTTCATGGTCATTTACAAAATCATTTTGTTCAAAAACATTCTGAATGTACATACAAGTACTCTAATGGTGACATATAAAGATATTTGAGTTTCTAGTTGACTATATCTTTGTGGTTTTTGGAGACCAGGTCTTCCAACAATCTATTGGAATTCCCATGGGTACCAATTGCGCCTTGTTATTAGCAGACCTATTTTGTATTAATATAAAGCCGAGTTTGTTCAAAATCTTAATCATGAAAAGAAGAAAACACCTGCTGTGGTCTTCAACCCGACATTTAGATACATCGACAACGTTACATGTATGTCACTATTAACTATTGTAATTAATTTCCATTCTTTTGTCAATACGATACATCCCAGTGAGTTTGAGATAAAAGATACCACAGAGTGTGATACATTTGTTTCATATTTGGATATATATTTCACTTGAAAAAGACTTTAATTAATGGCAATCTAACATCCAGTCTCTATGATAAACATGATGACTTTTCAATCGTCAAATTCCTTTATTTATACAGCAATATACAGGCAAACTTGTCATAGCGGTCACCTCTATCCAGCGGTCACTTGTCGTATGCGGTCATTTCATTTCCTCTAAATGAAATTTCGTATATTAAGTAACTCTGTTAAGCGGTCACCTGCGTAACGCGGTCAGTGGTCATCAAATTTCAAACGAAATCGCCACTTTTCTCTGTCTATAGCGGCCAATTTATCAAATCACTTGACCTGATCTGGAGTCAGCTGATTTCTAATTTTTGTTACTAAATAATGTAAATAATATTGGTCAAGCGTTGCAGGATCATGAACAAAAATTAATTAATAACTGATTATGAGAGTCTTAACAATCCTGTGATCTTAACTTCTGAGTTTAGAATCAAGTTTAAAAAAGAACAACATAAATATATTGATCTATTAATGAATATGACATTTTTGATTACTGTTTACAATGTATTAATTCGTTACGATATCGCATGCCAAACTGTAAACAGGTAAATTATCTACGCATGATAGGAATTTTAATTTTCACAGCAACATGTACCTACATCACCTGTATACGGAGTTTATATCTCTCAGTTGATTCGATACTCAAGAGCATACTCTACATATTTACAATTTCTAAAACAAGGTAAATTATTGACAAACAAGTTGCTGAAACATTTCTTAAGTTCTGTGGTCAATACAATGACCATGTTAGCAAATACAATATATTATTGAGTAAAATACTGACTGACGTTTTTCATAAAACGGTAAAATTCTATTAAAACGAAGTCACTGGAACCTATATAATTACTTCGCTTTATCCGTAATTCGTTATATCTGTATGAAAAACTTCGCTAAATTTATATAGCTGGGGATCCAAGATAGGCAAGATAACTTCGTTATATCAGTGAATTTGCAATATCTCTGTGTGTTCGTCCTAAACGAGTTTTGCTGTAATTGTTACTCCATTATTTACACACTCAGTGATTTTTCCTTCATTTCTCGTGTGTGACTGGTCGGCAGGGGATGCTTACTCTTCCATGACACCTGATCCCACCTCTAATGTTAAGGAGGTCCATTTTTGCTCTGCTCCTATTTTGTATTGTTTAACGGACTTTTGAGTTTGAATGCTGTTTTTTATCCATATATTTCATTGAAAAAATGTGGTTAAGAAAATTAATGATTTCCCATGACTTGGTCCAGATATACATGGACCTGTACTGTGCATGTAGCAACCCCTTTCAGTTTCTACAGATATTTAAGCATTGTTGATTTAAATGTTTATTAATATTCTGATTAAAATAAAATAAAATAAAATATACTTAAAAGTTCGAACAATTTCCGATTTTTTAAAATAAGAAATGTATAAATCATTTATTCTATTATAGATATAACGTAAGTTGCAATAAAATAAATGTATAGAACCCTTATCAGAAGATACCATGCATGTTTATGGTCTTTAATCCATTAAGTGCAAAGAACTTTATTCGGTAATAACCGATGTTTGCCCCCCAAATCAAACTTTGATGGAGATATATATAATTAAGTTCTTAAACGGGGGAGTATATGCTGACTTCAAAGCACTGGATATTTTCATAAGTAATGATGCCATATGTACGTAATGACGTCACAAACATAACGTAAATTTCATTTTTTTATGAATTTTACAGAAAAATGTACATATTTTGTCGATATTTTGAGTAAAAGTCACCGAGCGCATGTGTGTTCAGGATCAAAATTTTGATATAATGTGTAGACTGATAATATCAATGAAATATGTCAATATTGTTCCTGAACAAACTTGCGCTCTATAAATTTTAAAGCCAAATTTGACAAAATTTTGTCCATTTTGTCCTCTTTCTGAAAAAAGATATAAAATCGGACTAGTTTGTGACGTCATAAAAACAAAAATTGTGAATACACTGCTTTGACACTTTAATATTTTCTGTTAATTTATGTTTCTCATACAATTTATTGAATTCAGCACATTTCAGGAAGTTTTCAAAATTTGACTTTTGTGGGAGCAAATATATGCAATATACCGCATATAGTTCTTTATTGCTACTTTTGCACAAATCTTTATACTTTTCTTGTGAGTTTCAAAAGCAAACGATCGTTAATGTTACGGTATATTATATTTCTTTACAAAACACCTTTTAGATTTTTTTTTATTATCAGGTGATAGAGACGTATAACCTTGTTCTATGGATGATTGACCTGAAGAATCTCCCCAATGATTACGAGCCTCCAGCCCTCTACCACATGCTGGTACGTAAATTACTTTTATACAATTTCAATGGGCATTTCTGTATATAGAATAAACTTGTCCAAATTACTTTTTTTATATGTATCATTATATTCTTATAGCTCTGCATGGTGTTTCTCTTGATTTTATTTACAGAACAGGCTTTGATGGGGGTGGGGGCGTAACCATGAAATCTTACATGAAACTGTTGTTATGAAATAAACCGTTTTTGAAAATTTACTCATGTAATACATAATTTGAGTATCAATCATTTTTAACATTGTATTTCAGATGTATGAGACATACTATCACATTGCAGTCGCCTATCAACACATAGGCGATCATAAAAGAGCAGCTGAAGCCTACACAAACGCCATCAACACAGTTTCTATTCCTAAGGTAGAGTGATCTCATTGTTGACCATAATATTATGTATGATAGTTTATAATATTAAACAATGGTAGCCATCCTCTCCTTTAAATTTATTTTTTAACCTTCTTCCACACTCAGTCGCCTGTGTGGCGCAGTGGTTAGAGCGTCTGCTCTAGAGACGCGAAGTAAGGAGTCAATCCTTACGTCGCAGCTTTGAATTCCACTGTGGGACGTGGAGATGAGACCGTATAAACCGAGGTCCCGTGTCGCAGTAGGTGCTGGCACGAAAAAGCTCATTGGCCCTGAGTGCCGAGTAAAGGAAAAAAATTGCAGCTCTCCACCGGCAAGTCTCCATATGAGTGAAAAATTCTCGAAAGGGACGTTAAACAATATACAATCAACCAATCTTTCACACTCACGCACCACACACTCACAAGTGCCTTACTATATTCCCTTACCTCCAATAAAAGCAGTATTATAAACTATAGATACCATAGCTACCAATTTATAAAGTTATAGTATCAAAATTTTAACTAAAGTAAGTAAAACTTTTCTTGATTATAAATTAAAGATTTTTTTTACTATGACAGTTTAATCACTATTTTTTTACAAGCAATTTTATTGCTAAAAGGACATACATGTACCAGTATTACTTTTCCATTTACATACCATTTAAAATACGGCATCAATGATATCATACTTATGTAATTAAAGACATATCAAAGGTCAAAATCTTCAAAAAAAATTATAAAGTAAACTTTCTTAGTGAATCCAAGTACGAAAGAGTACCATAGTTACTTATAGCAGTAAACTTCAGCTATGATAAATTTCTGCTAGGGCCAGCGCGCGCAACAAAGCTTTACCGGTATCTCCTAAGATACAATGTATAAGCATAAACTGATTCAGAAATTGAAAAGAAACTTAATGGTAATACCTTAGTCCTATAAAAGATGTATGTTTTTAAGCGTTGATATTATTTAGAATGGTTGTTTGGCCGGATGTGTTACCAATTCCTGTCTGATGACACCATTATACGCAAGAAGAGCTTTTGCATATGTTCGAATAGGTAATTTGAATTTTTCATTCTAATGAATTTGCTTGCATTTCAATAAAAAGTGCTCTAACAAAACTTTGAATTAAAAAAAATCATTTTTGATGTAAAAATCTTACATACTTATCTTATGAAACCTAGATAAGAAAGTTATTTTTAATATAGATTTGATCTAACAAAGAATTCAAAACTTCTCTATCAAAAAATATATTTTAGGTGATATGAAAAATGCATTAAAGGACGCAGAAAAGGCAGTGGTGCTAGACAGTAAAAACCCAGTGAGTAATGCTAAGAAAGTTTTTAGTAACATGTATCTCTGCATAAATATGCTCCTTTTCTTATCTAGACTATCAGATAGCATTTATATACGGTTCATTATTTGCCTACTTGTATTTTAAACTATATTTTAATTATTTTTTAGTCGATGAATCTTGTAAATATTCACGAAACATTGCTATGCTGATATACAATTTCTTTCTCACATACCTACGAAATTTGGAGGTTGTTACATGTATATAGAATGATTATTATATATTTCAGGACGTGTATTGTATCCGAGCTTTAACAAAAAGTTCAAATGACAACGAAGGAGCGGTATGATATATAATTTTGTAGAATGAGGCAATATCAAAAATAAACAATAATCAAGTGAATACAATCACTTCAATCGAATCACGAATAAATGAAAAAGAATAAATTATTGTATTAACACTGTTTAACATGTTACACATTTCATATTCTCTCACAGGCTTTAAAAGATGTTGAGCTTGCATTAAAGCTAAAACCCGGTCATCTTTGTTCCCTGATGTTGCGATCAGCACTCACAAAGCCACTGGTAAGAAACTTCATTATTTGAAAGAATAGTAATTTCAATTAAATAAATGAGTATGATACCCTGTAGGAATTATTGAATATGTATCTATAACTTTATAGTAAATGTTCCATTAGTTTCTCTCTGTAGTTATAAAAAAATGTTTTTTTCAATATTATTTTAATATCTAATATATATTTGGGGTTAAAAATTGAGATGTAATATTTTCGCTTTAAACGCAAAATGTAAATCTTAAAAAGGAAAATTATAAGCAAGACATTTTAATTTGTATTTTGGCAAATTCAAACAGCTTCGATCAGGTGCAATATAAAAGCAGATCTTACTAGAACTTTCCTTGGGTACAAACCGATTTTCAACCCCATTTTATTTTCGAGGTTTTCGCCCTTGTTGCTAAGGAGGCAGTATTATTTCTGTAAAATGTGTCAGGACGAATTTAGAAATAGGAGATATTAATTGTTTTCAAGTATGAGAAGCCAAAAATAATGCGAGGAGAAAATAACTCTTTAAATAGTTTGTAATTTATATCTTCAAATTAAAATGTTATTTTATATGAAAAAAAAAATGGCTCTGTTCTAAATGACCTGAACATTTCAGGCATAAGAATCATAATTACTGCATTGTTGATCATAATATGAATGAACTCAACATTTTTTTTTCAATTTTTTTTCATTAATAAACAAATAGGTATCCTTAAAATAATATAACGTAATTATCAAACATCTAAATTTAGTTTAATGAATTAAAGAAATTATAATAAATAAATTTTAGGCTGATGACTTGCAAATGACGGTAATATTTCTAAGCAATTCCTTAAACTTAGGATACATTGGATATTTTGTTTCAGGGATTTTAACGTTTTTATGTGATGGACATATATACAATGTTGATATTCTGTTTTGATTTCTTTTCTATTTGGAATAAAGGTTTCACAATTTTCAAGCTTACTTGCCGTAGTCCAGAAGGTATCGCACATGTCATTTACGTTGTGTTTGGAGTGTGTTGTTTTAATTTCATACTAATCTAAGACAGGCATAGGCTGCTAGCATGTAAAAGATCTTGTAATTACACAAGATTTATATTTGAAATTTCTTCTTTCCTTTTTCACATTTCCTTTATTATTTATATTTTACAAATACCGAGAGTGCATGAAAATAATAATGAATGCACTATGTGCTCTTCATTTGATTTCAGGGGTCCAAAAGAACCATTCGTGTGAATCGTAATCTTAAACAGTATTAAAAATGTTTTCAAAAGCTGAAAAGAGTTAATAAGGAAATATCTTATTCTATAGACAAACTTTACATGTAAAGATAATGGCTCTGTGTTGAACAGGTCATATTTTATTAGATTTTGCGACTGTAATTAGAATTTTTATGTTATTTACCATGATTTTTTTTATCAATTTAAAAATTACTTTACCTTACGTTTTTCATTGTGCTTTGACATCACTGAATATTCTTTACATTTATCTGATAAATAAAACATTTCAATGGAAACAAAAGCAATAAATTTTACAACGTTGATGGATTTTAAAAATATTTTAAGAGGCACATTATGATAAACATGGCAGCAAAGATCGTTTTCTTAATGCTCATGTATTTGACTCCGAAATGGTAAATTGCATATGCAATCAATTGTACCATTAACCCAGTTTGAAATTGACATTGGTGTACCCTTATTAAATAAAATTAAAATTGAATGCGAGATAACTTTTACCTACATTCCAATGAAAATGTATACCCTTTAACATGACTTCGTCCTATTAACGACTGTCTGATTTTCAAAATTTTTCGCATTATCCTTTACGTATATTATTGAGTTTTAGTCAAGCTTTAAACAGAATTATTGAAAAAATGGAGAAAAGATTGAAAATAAGAGCTTTTAATGAAGACTTGGCATATGAAGTTGATTTTTTTTGTTATATATGCGAGTAATGTCAATAATTTTTTATAGTATATCTGAGAGTTTTCAGTATGTGCTTCGAAATTTTTGCAATGTTTTATCAATAATTCAACAGGAAAACACCTTTTAAATTTGACAAATTAGATATACTAGTATGCCAACCATAGAACTGCTTGATAAATTTGATATTGCATTACTCTCAAGACATGCCACATTATTATCTTTTGAGAAGAATACTTTTGATTTATTCCTCTTTATATGCCATCATTAATATAACAATAATATGATGACGTATAATACAGGGACGTAGCAACAGGGGTGCCGGGGGGGGGGGGGGGGGGGGGGGGGGGGGGGGGGGGGGGGGGCTGGCCCCCCACTTTTTTCCCCAACCTTACTTATACTATAGGAAATATTAATGAAAGTCTGGTCCCCCCCCACTATTAGTGATGTACGGAAAATAAAGTATAGGAATTGGTACTGAAAGTATGAAGTAAAAGTTGGCCTCTACCTCCCCCCATCCCCCCCGAAATAAGGTTTTCCACTTTGGGCAACTTTTCCCTTTTTTCTCCCTCGTTTTTTTTTTTTTTTTGCTTGTCAACTTTTTCAGGTAAGTAAAAAAAAATTTCTCTGGCTGGCCCCCTACTTTCAAAAACGATGCTACGTGCCTGTAATAAGCTGATCAAACTTAATATTTTTTCCTATTAGTTTCTTATTATGTCTTTGATGTGATGCGTCTTTCTGTGTTTTTTAAATAGGTGGATGCAATGAAATCTGAAAATGAAAGCTGTGCCACAGTTACGAATTTCAGACACCCGTGTATTATGGAATTTTATGACAAGTAAAGTTTATCTTTTTGCAATCGTACTTAAATATTGATCAATCATACATATAATACATGTATTTGTAATGATGCAAAGAAGATACATGCATTGTTTCAATACATTATCTGAACTGGAGTAAATAAAGTTCAATTACGAGTTAATGTTTTATGAAAAGAACAGAATATACATTAAAAAAAAATATCGTTATTTAGTTTTTATGCCATTTGATTTAAATTTTGAAATATCCAATACCTTAGTATTTAAGTAATGACATTTCTAGGATATATTTACTTGTATATAAATTTCATGATTGTTACAATATTTAGGTGAATTGAATTTGCAGATACTTGTTTACCCTGTGTGTACCACATACCGTTGTCCAAATCGATCTGACGCCCAATAAACCAAGCAAGAAACAGTTAGCAGGTCGGTACAAATGGCAATTCGCAATTATCCAGATACATGTGTTTTTCATCTATATTAGAAAACTAATAAAACAAGTAAAATAAGATTTGAAGCAACATAAAATCAACAGAAAATAGGAATGAACTAAAAGATGAACTTAGAGATTGTACATGTACATGTAGTAAGAAGAAGTTTCATTTCACACGAGAAAGGGGTTGTGAGTTTCTAATTATAAATTCGCAAAATTTAATTATTTTAAGGTGAAATCGTAAAGCTTACATTCGCCAATAGAAATATTTTTTTTATAAAGATTCACAAAAAGAGGCACCAAAAGACACACTTAAACAGCGACCTTTCTCTGCGCCAGACAGGATATCTGTTGAGCCCTTCAAGTGTGGGACATCCAGTAATGAATTTGACAAGATGGCGACAAGGAGACGAAAAGACTATGGGGAGGCAATCCGGAAACATATTAGTCGACCGAAAACAGCAAACGCATTTTTTGGTAAAAATACGTAATTATTTTATTATAAATATCATACTTATCATTTTGGAAAAATGAAAGCTTAAGAAAAATACATGTAAGAATTCTTAAGAAATAAGAATATCTATAAGATAAAAATGGTCGGCAGGGGATGCTCACTCTTCCATGGCACCTGATCCCACCTCTGACGTTTCGGAGGTTGGTGTTTGCTCTGCTCCTATTTTGTATTGTTTTATGGAGGTTGATATTTAATACTGTTCGTTATCTCCATATCATTCATCTAAAAGTTAATACCCGGTATCTGACATGTTTTCTTGTTATTCCATATTCTTTATGAGTGTATAAAATTCAAAATTAATTATTTATTTTGGAATTATTGAATGATCAAAAAGACTTTAACATGTTTAATACATGACTTTATCTGCAGAACAATTAGAACGTGAACGGAAGAAACAGGCCGACATAACAGAAATGGAAAGACGGCGAGTTGTTTCAGCTGGAGTCAAGCGTCTTAATGAGACTGCATTAGTTTCCGGTACTGCGCACGCAGAGTCGCATGCAAAGTTAAACAGGCGCTACCATTCAGCACCAGTTACGCGTCTGACAGGGACAAAATTAAATTCAACATCGACAACAATAAAAGATCTAGAAAGTTCCAAGCCACTAAAGCCACACAAACCAAATTATAATGAAGAAAACAAAGAAAATATTTCAAGGTCTTCCACCACCAAAAATAGCGCAAAGGATTCTGAATCACGCAGAAATAAATCGGTTACCATAACGGAAAATTCTCCGGATGTAAAGAAAATCTCCTCCAAAAAATTTACATTTCCTACTCCAGTGAATTATTCAACACCTGTAAGTATTAGCTTTTATTTTAACTTTTAACTTTTCAAAGGCTAGTGTTATCTTGAATTATTTTATCAATATGGCGTTTCCTTGTAATCGGTAATTCAAATTATTGTATGTCTTTTTAAAAAAAAAATGTCCCTTCCATGAAGATTTTGTGCTTTATAAATCCAATTTAAATGACAGAAAATCACGAGGATCTGCCCTTTGAAACATATTTTCAAACATTCATTATTACATGTATCAATAAAGTTAGTAATGCAAAGAATGAAAGATTTTATAAGTAGTAAAAAATTACAAGTAAACAAAGATGGAAAGACTTTGATAGAAACTTTTAATGTTTAGGTATTTCAACCGGTGAATGTTCGAGATGCCCCGAGGATGTATTACAAGTAAGCAGTCTTTGACCTAATACTCTAATGTTGTTAAATGCTCTATTTCAAGTTTTCGTTCCAGTGAAGGTTAAATTTAATTTAATTAAATAAAAAAAAATATTCAATTTTTTTTTCTACCTAGACCTTGGAAAGGTGATATGCTACCTGTTGCAGAAGTAAATCGACATATTCTTGCACCATGTTGGAAGTAATACACAATTCAAGTACCATATGTGACACGGTTTACTTAGATATTATCTTGACATTGCTATGAAAGAAATATTTTAATTGAAATAAATTAATGTTTCTCAACTTTTTTTTATCCCGAAAACATGTACATGTATGTTTCTTAAATTAGAAAAAAATCAATCAGTTATATCTGAGCCTTTTAGTTGTACATTGTCTACAGGATAATTGCATTATAGGTGTACCATTGTTATGGTTTATTGTTTTAGAAAAAATAATTAAAGAAGATGAAAATATTGTTGCAAGGTATAGCCACGTTTTGTTATATGACTGTTTGCCCAAGACTTGAAATAAACTTCGAAATTAATAGAAAAACAATAATTCTATATTAAAATTTCCCAATAAACTATAAATACCCTACAAAGGAACATACTTATGAAGAATATATATTCTTGATATAGTATAAAGAGATGAAACAGGTTGGCTTTCTATATCCTTTAAGAGAAAAGCGGTCTGATATCATACATATCTTTCATTCTTTATTTATAATATTATATATACATTAATATACAACAGCTACTGGCAGAACTTCAACTCTGATGAAAAATCTATGGAAATACGAACCTTATGAATTAATTTTAAAAAAGATACGAAAATAAATGGAGGTAAATGTGAATAGAAGAATTGAGTGTCCTGCTGTGTAATCTGTCTTTTCCCATTGATTTGTATACCAAGTAGAATGTAGCACGGTCAATATGGCCCCCTTGACGTCACCTCATAGACATTGTTAACCCTTTTATCCCTAAGTGATAATATAACTTGAAATTTAATCAATGTCTACATTCTGTTCGTCAAAACCTTCAATTACAGCGGTCATAAAAAAATAACTTACCTGTAGACATCTTTGGTTACACTTTTAACATGCATTTGGCTATATTAATTCATTGAATAAATTTGAAGTAGTTTCACTCATACTGTAGTAAGAAATGATACATTGATTTATTCATTGTGTGATTATTGCACAAACATATGCCTCAGAGAGAGATCAGAACAGGAGGCGGAGCCCTCACAGAATATCGCCCCTCCTACTACACATAATATAAAGAGATTCAATTATCAATGACCAGGATCTGAAGATTTCATGTACACATTCAACTTAAACCGTAAATAAAGAACCTGGTCATGGAGATTTCAACATGGTTTTTGATGCTGGTAATATTTTGTCCTATCGTGCATTCGTCTTTCGACTCGGACATGAAGAAGATTTTACCAACAGTAAGTGAATTTTTTACTTCTAAGTTAAAACAAATGTTTAGTAAAAAGAAGGTATAATTATTATTTTGGGCATTCAAACACACAACATTACATTAACATACCTAAGACTGTATATTGACATACATGTTACATGGTTAACTACAAAACAACGTAACACAAATAACCCCGTGTGATCCAAATCTACGACATATATTCATAGTTTGAATATGAATTACTCTATCTTTAATTCCAAGTACTTCTTCTCTCGAAAATAAATTACTTGAAATTCCTGTTACATTTGTTATTAATATATATCAAATTTCTTGCTTTTTATTACATGGCATGGGATGATCCTACTTTTTGTGTTTTTAGAGGTCGCCTTTTCTCTGTCGCTCACTATTTGCATGATTTTAACTGACTTATATTGAGCTTGACAACTGTTCGTTACCTACCAAGACAAACCATTGTTATGTTATTGTTAAAAAATTGAAAAATGTGATGAATACGGTAGTTGTCGTAAAGACCTTTGAATTTAAATTGTCTTCTTTTTATAACAAGTCTCTCCTCATACACTGAAATGTACTTCATTACCAACAAAAAGGTGTCGTTGAATGGGAAAGACCATATTCAGTTTTCAAAAACAAGGTGATATGATTCTGAAATCCGAAGTTTTCGAAACCAGAGAAAAATGACTGCACAAATACTCGTATATTACCTTTAGGAAGGAGGAAATTAATACGCAAGCTATACATTTACTCTTTACTGTAGAAAATAGGTATTTACACGTGCCCTGCACACCTGTCGCCTTCAAGCTAGAAATTATCAATATATATTTCTATTCTTAATAGTATTTGTATATACTCCCATGCCTATACATTGATTTCAATCCAAATTTCCTAATTAGATAACTAACTCTTGTCAAACTGTGTCGATTTTACATAAAGCATTAAAAAAATATTTTCAAAATATATGTTTTGAAAGATGTCTTAAATATTAAAATAGCGTTGATTTGTTCTTTATTTGTGAATTGTAAGTGTTTCAAATGGCCCCTTAAAATGAATAATATCTTAACTTTACTTTATATATCGTTTCAATTTGCATGGCTATACATTTGACCTTTTTTGGTAATTTTCAATTTGATCAAAATGCCAATAATTTAGAAATATATCATCATAAAGTTCATGTTTTCCCGCCAATTTTGCATATTTTGTATACAACTGCTTATTTTCAATCAGTTTTTCTTCTAGAAAATATTGAGCGCAGACCAGAACAAACTTAATATTTTTTATCAAAAGTGTATCTATACAATACTAATCACTGACAGAAAAATTTTGCATGTTCTTCACTGCTCTCTATGTTTCCTATAAGAAAAAAACATTAGACAAAAGGCGCATTTTTGGCAAAAATTCATATCAAAAATAGCATTATTTCTGATGTCATTTACAGCCAGTGGGTGCATATAAATGTGAAAAATATATTGGAAATATTTCTGATATACTCCTTTCTTCAAAATTAATATCAGCAAAACATATCTGAATATCATTCTAAAATGTTGATTTTTAGGGGGCCTAAATTGGCTCTTATCATATATAGTCCTCTGCAAGTGTTAAATTACATTACAAATTTGTATATCTAACATTCAATGAGCATTTAATAAGCTTTATACAATAATATATTATATCAATATGAAAAATTTTCTTATCAGTAAGATATATTTTGAATTGTGCAAAGATTCCAAAATCTTTAGAAAATCTTTAATTATAGAGTTAATTGACAAGCACCAAGTTATGTTCTTCTAAGCATTTTTAAGGAAACTGAAATTTGAAAAAAGACTTTCAAATTCAGTTTAATGTATACTGGTGTCTCATGATATTGCAGTACTTAATCCTTTTGCATAAAAAGTGTTATTCCAATTTTTTCTTGAACTTTCATTAAAAACTATCCACAAACCAATCTATGTCCTAACTTTTTAGTGTCAAATTATTTCTCAAGTTTGCATTGTTTAATTTGTTGTCTATTTTTAAAACGGGAAGTCTTATTTACCTCATAAATTGGACAGTCTCATAGTATCTCGGTACAAGAAAACATGGAAACTTGTGGCTGACATGGATTTCAATTTTCATTTTTATATTTACGGTGTAATACTACATAAAAAATAAACAATTATACAAACTAAAGACTTTCGAAACGTGAACTTTATTATGGCTTTTACGAGGTTATAAAATCAATGATCTGTAAGTACATAATTATGATAAAAACGGGAATGGAAATCTTTGAAATTACGTTTTATTTGAATAAAACATTTACTGACGCATGTTTCATACTTTTTAATCATCACAAAGTTTACATTCGGACGACAAACAGATAATATTTTAATAGAAAGGATATGAGCTATGTATCTGAATTTTGGAATATACCGCAATACAATGGAACCCGCGATATAATGAGAAGCGAGTATACATATTGTAAGACTTCTTAATATTTTATTAATAAATTTTCATTTTAAACAAAACTAAAAAGCTATTAGATATTATAGATAATCACTTCTCTAATAAAGCGGTACCTTGATGTTTTACCTGCAATAAATTGTGTTAGTTAGAATACTGTTAGAAAAATTTAGATTTTTTTAACCAATAAAAGTAATCAAAATATTGCTATCTACACAATTGAAAATGCTTTATAAAGATGTCATATTGATAAATTATAATTATTTATTTTCCTGCAAGGGAAAGTGATGCCTCTTTTAATAAATCCATCATGTGATGCTGTCTATAAACAATTATGACGTTAAGAAAACGAGATAGGCCGTTTGGGTCCTTCCGTCCGTCCGTCCGTCTGTTTCGCTTTGGGTACCAATTTCTGAGCCAAAAACTCCTTTTATACCACTCAGTGAAATTTAAAGAAGTCTTTTCCAGAATCTCTGTAACATAGTGCCATTGTGCACCTCCTTTAATTTCACTTTTGGATTAGACCCTGTTTTTGGTTCAATAGCAAAACATGGACTCTACCATTATTTCCATAATTTTGAATGGTTCCCATCTCTTATCCTCGACCTCTCTATACCACTGAATAAAATTCAAGGATACTTTCACCAATTAATTTTTTTTATCATCTTATTTTACTTTTTGATGTGACACTAATTTTTGTCTCCAAGGGCAAAACGTGGAGTTCTCAAGTACAATCATATTGGAGACAGGGGTATCATTTAGTGAGCTCTTTGCTCCCATTAACTCAAGCTAATTTTAATTCTTTTAATTGATAAAAAACCAAATTAAATTTTGTTTTAACATAAGGTATCCGGGCATTTCGGGGCATTCATACCTCTTAACAATTATTACAAATCGATGCTTTTTACCAATATGTCTTGCGTATAGAGTTATTTTTCAAAAATTATAATTCGATACAAAATGGCATATTCTATGGACAATGAAAAACACCAGTCAGCATTTGACTCTATGATAAATTCTATTTGCTGAAAAGGTCATTGTATTGACCATAGAACTTACGAAATGATGACTTTAAACGAGACTGCTTATATTCTTGTTTCATCAACTTGTTTGTCAATAATTAACCTCGTTTTAGAAATTGTTCATACGTAGAGCACGCCCTTCCGTATTGAATCGACTGATATATATACACTCCGTATGCATGTGCTGAAGGTATATTACTACTTAAGTAAGGGAAGTTTCCGATAGAAAAGTTAAAGTCGTCACGTTTATCATTGAACTAGGTTGTTAAATTACCATTAACGTCTTCTTCAAGTAAAATATCCACGTATCAAACAGATGTGTCAGACTCCGTGATATTTTTTATCTCAAGCTCACCAGGATATATTGTATCGACATAAGAAAGGAATTTACCATTGTTAATTGACGACACGTCGTCGATATATCTAAATGTCGAGTTGAAGGCAGGCCACACCAAGTGTTTTCTTTTTTTTTCACGCATAAGATTTTGCACAAATCCTGCTTCATATGAATACAAAAACATGTCTGCTTATAACGGGGCGAGATTGGTTCCCATTGGATACCAATAAATTTTTGGAAGACCTGGTCTCCAAAAACCACAGCGATATTGTCAAATAGAAACTCGAGCATCTTTTTGATGTCAACTTCAGAGTACTTGTGTGTGCAATCAGAATGTGTTTTAACAAAATAATTTTGCAAATGACCAAAATAGCAGCTGGCAATGATATCAGAAAGCTTGGACTTTAATTCATCGTGGAGGATGAATGTTATTAAAAGTAGAAAATGTCGTAAGTTTTAAAGCTGTTGATTTTGGTAAAACCTTGTGATTTCAAATTGTCCAAAAGTTAGTTGGAATTTTTGAGTATCCACATCTGATTCACACCACTTCTTGAATATATAGTGTGTCACAGTACTCTGGAAGTTTTTCCTTCACTACGATCAATATCTTAGTGAGGATTAAAGAAAGAGGCTTGTTGAACATTTACTGGAACCTGCAATGTATCTTTGTGAGGATTCTTTAAAACAATGCTATCTTTTGTTATGTAGAATGTTTATCAATATTTTCAATTTAAATTATTTTACCAATGATTTATGATTTCACACAAATTGTTACCAGATTTTTTTGTTCAGCCCATGGCACCTAATTACCCTTAGATGTTTTAGGGGTATATGTTTGCTATGTACCCAATTTTTGATGTTTATTCTAGTCTTTATCTCATTATTTCAGTAAAAATAAAATTACCTATCTTGCAAAAAAGATGTTGCATTAATTTAAAATTTTCCTTTTACATTTACGTTTTTTCTTGATTTGAAATGTATAGTTCTTTCTATTGCATTAAAATGCTCCATATGAAATGCATTATTTAATTTTAACTTCTTTTTTTAAACGATGTCACAAAAATAAAAAAAATCATTCAAAAAAGAAATATCTTTACACAATCTTTTGAAACATTAAGACCTTAAGACAGTAAGACCTTCAATACTGATATTTGCTAGTAATGGGATACAATTCAAATATTTTCCACAAGGTACTAGTGTACATAATAGGAATCATTTTATAAGGCATCATTATAATGCTAATATATAGTATAAATAATATGAATAAATAATTTGAAACATGGCTAAATACCGTATACAAGGTTATTTTAACCCCGTGTTTTTTCGCCCTTTGACACTTGCAGACAATTTTGCCTCATTTGAAACTTTTATTAAGAAATTATTCTGTATTCTTTGAATTTGTACTGTTTTAAATTCGCCCAAATGAGGGTGGTGCTAAAGGGGCGAAAATAAAACGGGGGCGAAATTTTCCCCGTATACAGTTAATGTATTACAAATATGGTGAAATTATATAATAGACTGATGTGCCATAATTTAATTAATATAAATGTAGACTTAGCAATCATACTACGCGTTGTTTTATTATAATGCATCTAACTAAAAATTAGTGTCTCTTTAAAATAACAGTTTATAAAATAAACTAGAATCAAGATTTATTTAATACAAAATAAAATCTTAAAGCACTTTTACATTTTCAATGTGGTATACAAAGCACAGAAAATATCGAAGAAAGGTAAAAATAAGAACATTGCAAACATCCACATTATCAAATTTTGTTAAAGATTAATCATCTACTGTCAATAACTCTACATAGAAATATAAGACAGCTGTGTTATGTATTTGAAATGTAGAAAGAAAAACAAATCTTGTAATACCTGTGTCAACACAGAGTAAAACATTCAGCAGTGTTTGTCAATATACCGAAGTAGTAAAGAAGATGCTGTACTGTAGTAGAATATAAGATGTGATCATTCATGTACGATTCCTGTATTTATACATCTGTTGCCTTTGATTGAAGGTTTATTAATTTAGTCCATTGCTTAGTTACGATGATATTTTTGGTACAAGAGTCGTCAGCAGATGATTTTATCCCCTATACATCCAGACTAATTATCAAATGTAATATGCGAAATAACAAAAAGTATTCGATCACAAAATTCCATACAAAATATAGAAATGCGGAGTTAACATGGACCTCCAAAACGTCATCAATTGCGTCATTCATTTTAAAGTCAAGATTCGTCAACTCTGGAACTCTACTTAAAAGGTCAACGGGGAAATTATCTGTTAATTTTTTGATTGATTGATTGATTGATTGATTGTAGGTATGTATGTTGTTTATGTCCCATTCGAGAATTTTCCACTCATGAAGAGACGTCAACATATACCAATGAAGAGCTTCAAATTTTGACCTTTACACGGCACTCTTGGCCATTAAGCAGTAAGGGATCTTTATTCTGCCAACGCCTGCCGAGACACGGATGTTGGTTTTTTAGGTCTCATACGAAAGACCTGCAATCTTTTACTTCCAAGTGCCGAGTGCATGGCGATAGAACAGTTGCTATCCATTTCTTCGGCTTTGGTCAGTCGCAAAAACAGAATCGAACTCATAACCTTCTGATCAAGTAGCGAACACTCTGTCAACTGAGCTGCTGTGCCGATTAACTATCTTGAAATACAGCAAAACTCGGTTATAACGAAGTCACTGGGACCTATGAAATTACTTCGCTAGCTATATCCGTAATTCGTTATATCCATATAAAGAATTTATTAAATTTATATAGCAGGGAATCCAAGATAACTTCGCTATATCCGTGAATTCGCTATATCCGTGTTCGTACTGAACGAGTTTTACTGTAATTTTTATAACCCATGTCAAATGTTAAGGCCCAATTGAATCTTATTTTTATCTGTTAGTTCTTTCATCTACTATTGAAGCATAATTTCTCTGACATACATGTACAAATTTTACCTCATATTCAAAAGGGTGTATATAGGATGCAAATTCTCAAAAAACACCACTTCCTGAATTTTTTAAAAATCAAAATAAAAAAGAGATCAAAGAGTAAACTCGGAAATTGATATTCTTTTTAAAATTATTTGTCAGCAAAATTACTTTGTTAATCGCTTTCGCAAACAAGTACTCTGAAGTTGACATACAAGAAATGCAGGAAATCTTCAATAATAACATGGATATTGGAGACCAGTTTTTAAAATAGAATTATGAAATTCCGATGGTAACTGATTGTGTTCCTTTAATTTTGTTTTCATATGAAGCAAAATTAATTTAAAAATAAAAAATAAAAATCTCATATAAAAAAAATACGTTTCTGTTGTCTTCCAATGGACATAGAGCGTGTTTTCAATTAATAATCTTTACTTTTGTGTATATGTCTACTAGATTTAACTCAGTGAATTCGAAATAAAAGACAGCACAACAGTTTTCTACTTCCATTTTATATTTGGATGTTTTGCTAACCGTATACGATAAAGACCAGGTAATACCTCAGTTAGAAATGACTTCAGCTGTTTCACATTTACATAATACTGTGAAATAACTAATTTTTGTGTGGGTATAATTTTCATTGTTTTCGAGGTATGGAGTACCAACGAATTTATTACAACTACGAAATGTAAAATTTAATGTCCTTTTTTACTAAAACTTTTCCAATCACGAAAAGAAATCCCCACAAACCAATAATGTTCCAATAATCTCGGAAATTTGATCCCACAAAAAATGAGTTTTACAGTATGTAGGTGGTTCGCTACCATTTATATGTACAAATGTAGCGATTATTTTCTTCAAAATCATGCTCTGATAATGATAAATGTTTTATGATTATGTTGAAGACATAATATTTTGATTTTTTCAGTGCACCATCATTGACAGATACATGGAGAACATGAGGTGTGTTGATCCACAGAATATGGAGGCAAATGAAGACAGAATAGTATTTGAGGCGGTAAGCTGCTAAAAGATATTTATAACTTGTTTGATAAAAATGTAAATTCAACTTTAAAAGAAAGTTTATGTTAAAAACTGACTGTTACGATAGAATTTTGATAAATATTAAGATACAAAGTTAACACTGAGGGTTATGGTAATGTAATGAATATAAAGAATAAAGTAAAAATACATTTGAATACTTAAGGGTAATCTTTCAATTTTTACCATGAATGTTTGTTGATAAATAAGCAGCTAGAATGGAAAAAACATTTATTGTGAAGCTTTCCCTCAAAAACTTATTTAATTTCTGTTACACTAGGCACTTATTTTTAAAATAAACCTTTCAGTCTGCAAAATGATGTTCAAGAACGAACAATACATTACATAGGAGTTAAAAGGCATTTAACTCTTAATGATGTATTGTTGAAGATACCATCCATACCTTTAATGAAATATTATAAAACAAAAGTCAATTAAAACAAAACCAGATCCAAAAAGGAAAAAAATAATCTGGAATATGGTTAGATAACATACATTTTTTGGAAAACTTTAAATATTTGAGAAAATGTCTATTAGAATATCAAGTAATTTTTGCTCATGTGATACAATCATGTAGTTGTTGAATAAACCGTCTCGTAGGTCATAAATTTTATCAAATCACACAAAATTAAGATTAATATTTTCCCCTACGTTCAAAAGGGGGTCTTTCAAATCAAATAGAGGAACTTTGAATGTATTAAGCAGAAAAGCATATTATATTTTGACGAAAGCAATTATTTCAATTATACAATTAACAAATTTAAAGTATATATAAGTTTTGATCTTTTAAAGTTGATATACCAATGTGTGTGCTTATATTTTAACAGGAATGTCGCTGTCCAGTCTATCATTCGTGCTATCTGAAGGTCATCAACGAAATCTCAGACGGCAACAGTATAGTAGACATGGCAACAGCAGAAAAACGTTACATCTGCAAGTCGAAGAAGACGTTAGATGTAGAAAAGAAGAAAAATGACGAGGCGGCAAATGTCGCCGCTTCCGGTTGAGAACCCATCTACTTAAAAGCAGAGAGATGCATATGTTTTATTGAAATTTATTGGAATAAAATTCATAGATTATCAGTTAAACATTTTGAATCATTTTTACCTTTTTTAAAAAAAAAAAAAAAAAAAAAACTATAAATGCTTGAAATGCAAACTTATTAATTTCATTCCAGTTAATAAATAATAAGGGGACTAAATTTTGTAAAGACACATTTGTGTTTACAGATAAATCAACAAACGATTATAAAACATGTATTGTCTTCAAAATAAAAAAGTAAAACTTAAAACACAAGAAATGGATAAATATCAGCAAAATTTATAACATTAATTGCTCTCAAACGATTTTAATAAGTCTGCATGGACGAGTCACAAGAAATATCTCTGATTACTAAATTTTGTACAGTATCGAAGGAAACGAATGAAAATCTCAATGGCGTTTAATTACTTTTCCTATTTGTCATTATTTTGACCATGATTATGGTCTCCATGGTGATGATCGGGATGACGACACACGATGACGGGGACATCTGAATGATGTAATACGTAATCACTGACACTACCCAGGAACGTCCTTCTTAATTTGCCTGTACCACGTGACCCAGTGATGATGACGTCAGCATTGTTTTCTCTTGCAGCAGTGACGATGCCCTCTCCTGGTTTGTTAGAGTGAATACTTTTCACTGTACCATTTATCTATAAATGTTCGATAGAAAATGGTAAGAATTTAAAAACAAGTTTTCTTGATTCAATATTTCTTCTGAACACAAAATTGATTGTCGGTTCTAGAATTTGGCATATATAGTTACCGTTATTCAAATAAGAGCGACTTATTTTGTTAAATTGGATGTGCTAAAGATTCAAATGTTAAAATGTTCAAAATCATCATAATTTTATTCCATAGATTGGATCGATGAGAAATATGATGATCAGCATTTGCAACTTTAGCACGCTCCATTTAACACAGTGGCACGATTTTATTATAATGAAAACTTGTAGGACATAATATATTAGATATTAAATGATATTATTATGATCATCATTTATTTGCATACATTCAGCTTGATACATAAATTGGTACAATGCATTTTTTCATTAGTTGTACATTTACCTTATGTGCTTCTATTGATCGACTTACATTGTGCTGTCGCATCATGTCAGCGAAGTGTTCTAGTTTATCTTTGATTGTCGCCGCTTCATTCTCCATTAACTGATTGACGGTGTCTCTGTCAAATGAATAGGGAGCTGCAAAATAAGGCAGACCGATATTACATTTAGTTTATCTCTGCTTAACCCATTTCATAATTTTAAATCACTAGTTTCCCCCAATTTTTGAGAAATCCCTATTTATTGAGTTCGGTATGTCATAAACGAGAGATACACTGAGTCATGTAGAAACGTGTGATAATTTGAATGATAATCCCGTTATGCATAATTTTGCCAGTTTAAAGTTTTTTCTATATTGTCTACCGTATTCCAACTACCATGAGAGTAGAATATAAACAAAATATTAGAAAATGCTGTCTTTATGTAATGAAATTGAAATATACTGTTCATTTTATATAATTAATGTGCCAAAATACATTCCACCCACTGATATGAGACAAAATGACAGCGCGGGAAATTTAAACTTTGAAACAGTTACTTAACTTTCAAAGTGTTATCAAAGTGAAAAACAGTGATGTCAATTAAGTCTAAAAATGCACATGCTGCATCTGACTGATTATTTACTTTAAACATAACTCACTATAATACCACTGTGTTGTCTGCAGTACGTTGTGAAATTCTACAGAATGTATCATGATCACGTGGTCAGTTGGGCGATGCATGGATTTGCAGTACCCTAAAACAGTTAAGAAGAAGGTCATGTTAAAAGGAAAAGGAATGAATGAATAAAAGAATAGATAAGTTTATTGTTTAAAAATCTTAAAATCAAAATTTTCATTAATATTTCGATTGCTATATACATGTATATGCATTACATGTAGTTTACAAAGCATTGGACTTTTAGTGTTTAATTTGTTTTTGAAATTGTACAGCTTCTTGCAAATAGATAACTTTGTTTCATATAAAAAGCGTGCATTTTCATTATTTCGAACAATATTGCGTAAAAAAACCCAGAGTTACGCGAACCTAGCTGTTTTGTCGCATAGTTCTTACTCGACAGCAAACTACAGATTTTTTGACGAGCAGGCATCCTTATGTTGTAACCTTTTTAAAATCATTATACAGTAATAATAAATGTTTTGTTTTGCTTCAATATGAGCAATTGTTAACTTTAGCCTGTTGTTCAATCCATGTTCATTACATACTTTTTTGTATATCATGAATAAAATACTTCTGAAATACACTAACAAACATCCATATCTTAATCCACATATCCTCTCTCACACACCCTCACATGCACAGGACGAGTTCATGCCACTAAGTTACATGTTACTACAATGTGACTGAAAGTTTACTGATGTGTGACTCAGTGGCACAGTTCTACCATTCAGTCATGTTTTTATATCTATCAGCGACTAATCAGTTGACTGCATGCCAAAGTGTCATCTTGTGACATGTAATGTGTCAGCTGCAGTAAGACAAAAATGTAACATAATTTTTGACATATGAGGAAATTCCAGGTTTCCATACCATACAGTCCCATTATTTCATACTATATAATGTTGCAATGATTAATATCCGGGTAAAACAGCGATAAAATCTAAAAAAAAAAAATGTAACTTAACATTATTTTATGAAATAATAAAAAAAAATTAAACAAATAATTTATGAGAAAGATTGCTTATCCAAACATTTATTAAAACGAATGTCCTATAGTTATCATGTAGTTTTGAAGTAGAAAATACATTAGAATGTTATTCTTCCAGTTTAAATTCTCGATTATATTTCACCATAATTTTCAAAATAATTTTGAATTTCGAAAATACATCTTTATATAGCTAATATTCATACATGTGTAGTTATGAAGAAATACAATTAATTACTTACATTTAAAGTTGGATTTTTTTAAAATCATATTTATAGAAATTCTTATAGTCATTTTTTACTATTGGAACAATAAACATAAAATACGTTGAATAGTTTTTTTTTCAGCGTAAAACTTAGACATTAGAAACTATTACCAGTACAAATGTGTTGTTTACCGGTAGCTAGTGACACCTTGACCATAAATAATGACCAGAGGTTAGTATTCTTTTTGTGATATCGTGTTTATTTGTATATCCCCAAGCGCTTCTACACAGTCAAACGCCAGTGAAATAAACATGCAGCAGGAACGTTTATCTGAATAGATATAAGTTCAGAGTAATAAACTTACATTACAGAAAACATTCAGAAAGCTTGTGTATATGTCTATGCATTGATATTTTCTTTTTTTCCTAAACGGATTCAACTATTTCAAAAAAAGTTCTTCCTAGTAGATTTTTTTTGTACGAAAAGCTGCATGTTATATCTTTCAGGTTTTATAGAAATACTAATTACATGTAAAAACACTAATTAGTGTGCATCATACGCAGTCGGGTCAAGAGTAACTGCTGCTTCATTGAACATAGAAAGAGAATACATTTTGCCCCGTTCAAATTTTTAGTAGAACTCCTTCTTGATTCTGTACTTGCCACTAAGTTTAGCCAGTCATAAAACCATAATTAATATTTATCTGGTTTGATAACGAACTATTTACGCCATGAGGTCCATTCTATATCTAACAGACATACAATTTGTGTACATGCATGAGGCGGCATAACTAGTAAACTCATTCCTGAATCAATATTGTGGTTAAAGGTCGTGTTGATGAATAATATCGTCGATGAAAAAAACCCGCCTTTTTTTAAGGTACGAAAAATAAATCCACTTTGTTACATTCTTAGACATTGCCATTCAAAAATAAAATTATAATTCCCGTAAAGAATCCGGGTTGTTACTCATCATCAAAACAATAATTCCAACAGAGCAAATTTTCAGAAATCATAACGCATGAAAAATTAACTATTGTATATGTTTAGGTATTTTTTATACACGTGCGTCTGCATGCATATCTGCACAGGTTAAGCTTCGGTTGGAACTACCCTTCCAGGTTAAGACTATGTTTAACCTATGTTTTTATTATTTTCAACAGAAAATGTGTTCTTGGATATGTTAAATAATTGATATAATTTCATTTGCACACAAATCAATACTCCCATTCCTATTTCGTTAAATACTTACAATCAAAGGCATATTTAGAATATTCACTTCCGTCAATAGCTATCAAAACTGTCCTAGTCTTTTGAGGCTGTTCTTCCGACATCTTGATTCAGTTGTGAATGTTTACAACTTAGCTACAGGTAAGTGAAATACACACTCATACTTGACCTATATACATGTTTGCACCTGACAGGTAACGCCGAGTTGACACTGACCATAGGGGGATTAAATGTGTAGTACTGTTTACGTTATGAGCATGTCAGTGAATTTTAAAAGGGATCGAGTGATAAACTGCGTCGGAACGGGTTATTCGTCTATAATGTCATAAGAGATGGCAGGGGAAATGCAGGTAGCCATGCATGCTATATCTGTTTAATAATGCATAAATTCTGGCATTTTGAATATAGATAAATCAAGTGCTCGTGAGAAATATCAGAGTGCATGCATTTAATTATCTAAATTTATTTTTAAAAATGTATATTATATATAATTATGTAAAACTATTATGCATTTCAACCAAGTGTTTTTAAATTAATTAAATTGCTGTCAAGTTCAAATACTAAGGAAATATGTAATCTTGGAAAATATATTTTTTTTGCAAACAGATTAAGAAATGAACAAAAGAATTGTTCAGGACCTGTTTATATAACAAAGGTTTGGAGCTCTAAATCTTTCTTGTATCTCAACTACTGATATATGAATTTTTGATTTTCATTAGAAATACCTTAGTCAAATATTTGTAAACATAAAAAAAATGGAAAAATAAATTTGATAATATTTAGCTGAAACTGTTTCCATGTCCCTTTAACTACGTATATTGCATACTTTTAAGGAGATAAGAATTCAACTTTACAATGAAAGTAATCAGCAACTCCTTGTTGACAACAGTGCAATTTGCACAAATTAATTGTCACGTGCAAGGTAAGGAATTTATGAAGACAAAAACAACAAACCATCCTCGAATCACGTAACCAAGTGAAAGGACTATTTGAACATTTCTCCATCTTAATGTGTTAAAACTTTAATATGCATATACAACAAGTTTTAATATATTTCTTTGTGTTTATTCTCGTTCTCGTTCGAGATGGAAAATGCAGTCAATCAAAAGTGAATATTCCCGACCTTTGTCAAAGGGAAAACCATCTGAGTATGGATATACACACCAATGTGGCAAAAATAAGAGAATTCTCTTCAAAATTAAGAAGAATCTCTGACACGTTGTACAAAGAACACATGAACCTGACAGATGCTTTGATTAAATTGGTTGGACTGCCAGGTGAGATTTATTTTATGAATATACTTCATTTATTATATTGGTATTTTGTCACTTAATCATTGCAAGGTTATGGTGGATAACATTTTACGTACATGTATTTATTTTATTTCGGTGGCATATCCGTTTGTCTGTCCGTGCGTCTAATGTTACTATCATCTGGATGTATGTTTGTCTATATGACTGTTTGTCCGTTAACTTTTTACTTTGCTGAGAATTTTTGATGGATTAGAGCTTTGTATTGTCCTTGTGACTAAAGTTACCAAAGTTTTTAATTTTTCATAAAATTTGAACGATTGATGCTTGAGCTTTCTTGTTTGCATTTTTTGTGATAAGAACTTTCCTTAAGCATAAACAACCTTGACCTTTAGATCTTAACCTTGTTGTGTGAACTCCCTTTGAAACCATTTACATTGTCCATAAGTTTTGAACATGGTAACAGGTCTATCATGTTTACAGCTGTATTTCCCCTTGCAATATCTGCCCTTGAATGACAGTATTTTTCACATTTACCCTTTTACCTTGAACTTTGAGTTGTATCTACTTTTAGAAAAATAACATCGCCATATTGGATCTGACCTCATATTTCGTAAATTATATCTTTATGGCATGGCCTTCCCTTAATTATAAGGCTTGAGTTTCAACGATTTTCAAGCTTTGATCTTGAAGTGTAAAACAATTTAAAAAACAATTTCTTGTAGGCCTTTCAGGATTCACAAATATATTCCTTCAGACCCGATCCTCTCTTTGGTCTTGTAATTTTGACTCCTTTGATGCACATTTTTTTTATTTTATAATCTCTTGAAAAATATTACATTCCATCGTAAATTTTGAAAGTTTTTGCTAGTTCTTTTTCTGAGTTCACATCAGTCTGTATTTTTGTGACAATAAAATTTCATGAGTACAGTTTGACTGTCTAAGTTTGACTTACGTTTGAAAACCTTCAACTTTGGCCATATATATTGAATGGTTGGTGCTTTTATATTTCTCAGCTGTTGTCTTTGTAACAAGACCTTGGCTAATTTTGTCCATGAGCTGCCAAAATTGGACATATGTCTTCCACAAATTTCTTCGTTATGTATCGCCAAAAACCCACTAAAATGGATCCTTACGAACGTAATTCAAAGTTTTAGCAAACATTGAGGTTAAAAATGAGAAGCAGACATTCACAAAAATGTTTGTTGTGCATGTGATTTAAAAAATCAATCAGATGAAAATAAAATTTGCATAAATAAATATATTGCGTAAATGCGTTTCTTGTAAAAAAAAAAATGCAGAATACCATTTAATGTAACGACAAGTGTTTAAAATTAAGACGGTATATCTGAATAATCTAAAAAAAGTGATCAAAATTAAGTCATTCTTTTTTCAGCTTCAGAGGTATCGAAAGTATGTTTACAGGATCCGTCTTTAATATTTCCACACCCCGATGAATGTCAACTGTACTATAACTGTTCCATGAGGTACAATAAGGTCCCAGTTAACCTAGAACAACACTTGATTGAGTGTCCGTACCCAGAAGTTTTCTCCACACGTTCTCTCAAATGTGAAAATTTTACAAGAGTATGCTGTGGCACAAGACAGGTCATTAAGGATAAATGTACGTACGTCTTTTGTATTTTATTAGGAAATTTGAATCTTGTATTAGAAAAGACAAATTACTGGGGTATATGTATTAAATCGTATTTTTATTATAGAAAGGATATTCAGCCAGTATTTGAATCCTAGTATTCATTATTAAAATTATAACTGGAATTCAATATCAATAAAATCACGATTTTTTCACCGAATAGGTGATTATAGATCATATGTTGGAAGTAAAAGGACGTGTCATTGGACATATCCAAGTTGTAATAGAAAACAGGATGGTTTACACCAGGGATATCAAGGTCCAGACTCATACATTGACTGTTTCCAAGAACGTTTGATTAGCAAGGGGACTTGTAAAGATGACAAACTTTGGGATATATACAAAATCCCCTACAACGGTAAGTGTACAAACCCTTTCGAGGTTCCTCACAAAGATGGTGGATTTCTATCTAATTGTGAGGGGAAAACAGACGGGAACTACAGATTTGAGTATGACAGCTTCTACATGAGGAAGGGGGATTACTTTGGATTCGGTAGACAATGTGACGCATTCTATCGCTGCCGAGGGGGCGTGGCTACTGCCGTCAAATGTCCGAATGGAACAGTGTTTGAATCTGAAAGTAGAAGTTGCAAGGCTGGTAATCAGTCTATAGAATTAGGATGTCAGCTATACTGTAACCCTAACTTTAAAATGTGGAACGGGTTTCCAAATAATTTGGCTGAATGTCCTTATCCAGAACAGTTTTCTGACGTCACTCGTAGATGTGAAAACTTCACCAAGGTCTCATGCGGCTCTCGTCCTCAAGTCAAGGACTATTGTAAGTATTCAATATTTCAATTTACTTTCATCTTTTGTTTACAAAAAACATGAAGGAATCATTTTTTTCATGATAAAATAGGAGAATGTATGAGTTGAATAATTGTCAAAAGCACCAATCGAACACACTTTTAACGATAAATAATATCAAATATTTCCATTTCTAATTTATCTCTCTGTGATAACTCTTTGAAAGTTACCGGAGTTAATTTCTTGATAATTCTACCGGAATGTAAATTAGGCAGGTCAATAGGTAAGGAGACAAGGAGGCCTAATATGCATGCAAATCTCGTACGCATCTGTCTCTGAGTCTGACGCTAAGGAGGCGAAATACTTAGTATGCATGAAATCTCGTGCGGCTGCTGTTGTGTTTGACGTCAGTGGGCGAGGACTATTGACATTGGGATTGGAGTCCTCGTGTATATAATTTAAATCTTTGTCTGAATTTTTAAAGTCTAAATCTACAATTTTATTTTACAATGAAATGGAAATCTAAGAATCACTGTCTAGTTAGTATAGTATGCCAAGGACATCAACAATAGTGGGAAACATGGGATAAATTATGCATAACGGGCGAAGCCCGTGATGCAAATTATCCCATGTTTCCCACTATTGTTGATGCCCTCACATACTATACTAACTAGACAGTGATTCCTTAGATAAATGTTTTTAAAAATTCTATCGTAAATTTCATGGTAGGACGAAGAGATAAACCATGGTAAACTATCGAATTGAACAAAAGCATCACCGTAAATTAGCATGGTAATATAAACCATTGTGTCAAATTAGAAATCATGGCTAAAAAAATATAAAAGTCCTTTATCATTCATAATAAACAAAATTTTAAAAAGAACTTTTGTAATCTAAACATTTGATAGAAACAAATTTTAGAAACAAAACTCAATCATTGTTTATTAAGGAGAATTGCCTATGAATTTGTAAAGTTAATATACATATTTAAGAATATGTTAGCTTAAAAGTTGTACTGTTATAACGAATGTGTTTTAGCATGTTCTTTAAGACTTTCCTCAATATTACTTAGGCAAGTACAAAGTTCAGCAGTTCATGAACCGACACATGGGAAACTGCGAAGGGTATCACTTCAGTTGTGTTGGCCTACCTGACGGGTTCAACGAGCATCCGGTCAAACGACCCGGTCCATATTATGTCCTTTGTCTCCAAGAAAGACTTGTATTTGACGGAGCATGTCCCAGGGACAGCATTTGGCAAGCGCAGACATTTCCCTACAATGGCCAATGTACACAGCGGTATGCCATTCCAGTTTCCCATCATGGCATTGGTCTCCTACCCGATTGTTCCGGGAAATCCGACGGGAACTACAAGTATCCAAGTGGAAAATGTGATGCTTACTATAGATGTGAACTGGGTAACGCCACCGCCGTGAAATGTCCACCCAACACCAACTTTGACGTCAGCAGCAAAACTTGTAGTGTTGGCGTTATTTGCTCTGGATGACAATAAAAAAATCATCTTTTGCATTTCTTTAACGCAAATCCATTTTAAAAGATTTTTATATTGAGAAATAGACCAATTATATGGCTTGTGGTGTTTTGTGCCCCTTAATCAAAGGTGCAGAGGATTGCAGTTTTCCCTGACCACTTGTTTTATTGTCTACATGTACGATAAAACATGCTTATTTTATCTTTACTTTTTCCTATTACATTAGAATAGGTGGACTTTTGGCTTTCATACTTTATATGTGTATTTTCTGTGACAAGATATATATTTTGGCACCAACATATTTTATCTCATGACCTTAGAGTGTGACCTACTTTTGCAATATTTTACAAATATTAATATATGCCATAACTTTTGAACAACTGACCTAAGAGTCTACCTACTTTTGAATAAGATCTTTCAGATTTTATAGAAGTAATGATAGTGACTAGACAATTTCTTTGGAACTAACAGTATTGGCTCTTTGTCTCATTTTCAGTTCAACCCACCTTGGTAAACTTTATCTGTCTTCATATCTTTTAAATGATTGGGGCAAGGACTAAGATATTTAAAATTGATATCTTTTATGCTTGTTACCAAATCTTCCTTTGGAGAACAGTTGATTTTGCTAACCAACCTGACCTTGACATTAGACCTTCTTTATAAACGAGAGGTACTGTGAGCAATGAGATCACTAAATGATACCCCGCCTCCCATAATATCCATGTGTTGCTATATATTGTTTTACGGTAATGTGTAAAGAGGAATAACTCGTCCTATCAAATGTTATCCAGAAGCTTCTATATGTGACGTCATAGGTAAACATATAATGGCAATGTCCACGTTTTGCTATGGGAAACCTAAAATACGTGTCGAATAAAAAAGTAAAATAGGAGGTGCACAATGGAAATATATAATAAAGATTCTGTGAAAGTTCATTAAATTTCATTCAGTAGTATAAGAGGAGTTGCGGATAAGAGATAAAGCGTAACAGACGGACGGACGGAAATCCCGATTACTATATACCCTCCCACTTTTCAAGCAGGGGGTACAAAAAGTTAATCTTTCGACGAAACTTTTCAATGCTATGGTATAGGGCAATTTTTATGTCACCTGAGTAAACTCACGTGACATATTTCGTCCGGCGTCTTTCGTCGTGCGTCGTGTGTTTTCAAGCTGAACATTTTCAGCTTCTCTGCAACCGCTCAACCAATTTCACCCAAATTTAGCATAAAGCATTTATGATTGAAAGGAAACAAAAATTGTGAATGTCATGGTCCCTGCCGCTCTGGGGCCTCAGGGGTGGAACCAAAACCACTAAAATTAAAGCAATCTTTAAAAATTTTCTTCTTTACTCGTGGACACCAAGCAGTCACACTGTTGGCATGATTGTAATCAGCATTGAGTCCTCTACCAACATTGTGAAATCTATGGCCCAAGGGTCAGGGGTTCTAGTGCTAGGACGGGGCTAAATAGATTATATAGTGAAAATGTAATATATTATTTCTTTAAAAATCATCTTACCTGCTTACTAAGCAGGTACATAATTATTATGAGCAAGAATGTCTCTTCCAAAATTGTGAATTTCATGGACCCTTAGACAGAGTTTCTGGTGTTAGGGCGGGACTCTATTGATTATATAGTAAAATTGCATAAATTCTTCAAAAAGCTTCTCCTCTGCTCCCGGGTAGGAAATAAACTAACCAAGTTCAAAGTTATCATAAGCTAGAATGTGTCTTCGAAAGTTGTGAATTTTATGGCCCCTGGGCCAGGGATTATGTTGTTAGGGCGGGCTCTATTGATAGTATAAAGTGAAATTGAATATTAAGTTCTTTGAAATGCTTCTTCTCTGCTTCTGATCTGAATTCTATTAAGTATTCAAGATGCAGGTTATCTAAAACACTGGATTTCCCACATTTATCATGTTAAACACACTGTAACTATAACGGGAGAGGAGGAAAATACGATGGCCGATATGAGCCGTCAAAATACAAGTAAGAGTAGCTCTATTATGTACGTAGAATCAATGGCAAAACGCATGAAGTAGTAATATGAATTTGTACATGTACAAATCTTGAGACAAAATACACTCGAGACTACTTAACATTTCTTAAATTTATTAGGAAGATTGTATGTAAACTTAGAAGGGACACATGTTTCTGATTTCCCCTCTGTTTTCTCTTGTTTAATAAATGTGTGTTGCCACATTCCCCTCTCCTTAACGATCCTCAGCTTCAAAAGACATCAACCCAGGCTCCTCTCTGTCTGGCGTTTTACCTATTTCATCCTTGTCACGGCACCAAATGCAACAGAAGAAGAAATTAATGAAGCGGATCAGACCGATTTCAGTCCTGGGCCCCTTGAATCTCTAGTCAAGTGCTCTACCATCTGAGCTATATGGCCACCGACGATCTTACCCGTTCGACAGCAACATACCGTAGCAATTCTCATCTTCCTTTTAGCTCACCTTGACGAAGTCGAGATAAGCTTATATGTTATAACCTGGAATTGGTGTCAGCAATAGCGTCGGCGTCCCAGGTTAAAGTTTGAGGAGCATGTCCATTCTCAAGTAACTATACATGTATGGAAACCTATTCAACTTTTCTGCGCACACGTATGATGAGGAAGGAGATGTAGAAGTAAAGGAATATTTTCTTTCTGGGGCATACTGAATTCATTCTGCTTAAATTTTTCTCCATAAAAATAATTTTTTTAGGTTCTGAAACCTGTAATTTTCTGACCTAATACTTTCAGGAATCGAACAATACCAAATTCAAACGACTATAGAAAGAAAACTGAAAAAGATATCATTAAAAAATAAATTGTGTTATAACCCACAAATTCTAAATTTTCAGAGAAAAAATAATTCACCTATTTTTGTACAGGGCGGATTATAGTACTTCGTGGCTTTAGCTCTTTACATGCGTCATATGCGTCACGGCGTCTCTTTAAATGCAGTTACTTTAAAAAGGTACTTAATGAAGCGCACTGAAGAGGGAAAATTCTCCGTTTGAATAGACCGTTTAGAGTTTTCTTACGAACAATGATTGGCATAAAACGACATGCTTTTTTCTTTGGAAATAAATAAAATATAATAAATTTCAAGCGCTTAGATTTAAAAGTTTATATGCATAGACTTTATTTTGTTTAAATGTAGCCTATCATCACGTTTGCAATAGTATAAGACTTATTTTGAACTAAACATCGTTCTAGACTATGGTAATTTCAACATAAAAATCTTAGCAACGATTAATAAGAACTTGTTTGCAGATGCATTCGAAAGATTTTAAACCTCGTGTATGTCATACATCTTGTTAAAAATATATCTCTATAAGGTTGGAATAATTCATTATCTATAAAATATTAATAAGAAAATACCATCTCGATATAAATTCCGTCACAGGAAAGCCGTTTTCAAATGTATTCGAAAGATTTTAAACTTCATTTATGTCATAAATCTTGTTACAAATATATGTTCATAAGGTTCGAATAAATTCTTTGTCTTTTAATCAGGAAATATCATCGCGATATCATTTTTTTTTCACAGGAAAGCCTCTAGAGCTTAACAATGATTCTACCAATTCAGCAATGGAATTGATCAAGAAAACTAAGGAACCCGTGACAAAAGCACTTGGAGGTGTTTTTGATGACATGATATTTCAAAAACCTGCTTTAAATCCCTTATATAACGGTTAATATATTACTTTTTTTCTTTTATATTCAATGTTTCTTTTTTTAAAATTTCAACTTTGCGATGTTTATGATTTTATACATTTTTTGTCCCGATAATCGGATATAGTTTTTACCCTTTCTGTCCGTCTTTATCTTAGTACAACATTTGTTTGTTATCTTAGTTAAATGTTTGTTCTCAACATCTTTAACATTGTCCATAACGTTTGAGTAGGCGGGGCTATGATTGTCATACTTTGCTGGTGTATTCCTTCTGACAAGACCTTTCGTTGAGTACAAACAATTTAACCTCTTGACTTTTACTTATGAAGTTTAACTTGCCTTTGAGAAACTTCAACCTCCACCACATTTCGGGCTGGGTTCCTTCCGTATCATTTTAAGTCAAACATACTACATTAACCGTATGTGACTTTAACGCAACGAAAACTTTGGAATGGGGAACAGTCTTTCAGTGAACATTTTCTTGTAAATGGCTATATCTTGGAACAGCCCTCGGGCCTTCTGATGCTACGTTTCTGTAAATATGAACCCCTGTATTTTAGATCTAGAGCGAACTAGGAGCGGTAAGCATTCTCTAATGACATGTGTCGAGTACTTTGGGTACCATATATATTAATGAAGTTTATATTTAAACAGTAAATAATCAAATGTAGTATAAAATAAAATGTCTTACAATTTTTATCGAAAAAGTGAGCCGAAATACGAACCAATTCAACGAAATTTATTACAAGGTTGCTTTATTTTGTATAAGCCCCCCCCCTTTTTTTTAAGAATGAAAGTCAAGGAATTTGCAAAACATTTTCAGGCGCAGGTCAAGAATTGAGGTTAGTATTATTTGGGAACTCTGAAAGTGGAAAAGATCAACTAACAGTCATCCTTTTGAAAAGAAACTGCGAGTTCAATATTGCAGAATATTGTTCAAGAAGTAAAAAGGCAGCAACTGAAAGATCTCACCAAACTATCCATGATATAAACACATCGATTATATGTGTAATCCATTATCAAATGAGAGAGAGTTTCAACTTGAATCTTTGAAGTGTATCGGCATGTCGTTGCCCGGACCTTCTGCTTTTTAGGTCACCTGAGTAACTCAGGTGACCTATTGCTATCCGTTTTCGTCCGTCGTCGTCCGTCGTGCGTCGTGTGTCGTGTGTTAACATTTGAACATTTTCAGCTTCTTCTCTGAAACCACTTTACCAATTTCAACCAAATTTGGTATACAGCATCTATGGGTAGAGGTGAACAAAAATTGTGAATTTCATGGTCCCCGCCCCCCTGGGACCTGAGGGGTGGGGCCAAAACCACTAAAATTTATGAAATCTTTAAAAAATCTTCTTCTTTACTCCTGGACATCAAGCAGGCAAACTATTGGCATGAATGTAATGAGCATTGAGTCCTCTACCAAAATTAAGAAATTCATGGCCCCAGGGTTAGGGGTTCTAGTGCAAGGGTGGGGCTCTATAGATTATAAAGTGAAAATGCATTATTTCTTTGAAAATCTTCTTCTCTGCTCCTGGGTATTAAATACACTAACTAAGCACATAGTTATGATGAGCAAGAGGACCTCTTCCAGATTTGTGAATTTCATGGCCCCAGGGTCAGGGGTTCTGGTGTTAGGGCGTGGCTCTATAGATTATATATTGAAAATGCATTATTTCTTTGAAAATCTTCTTCTCTGCTC
>PRKT01000107.1:594230-614159 GCA_003671525.1 Saccostrea glomerata | reverse complement strand
GGGGGGGGGGTGGTTACATAGCCTGAAAATAAATTAATGCTTTGAAATCTGCTCTTTGGTATTAATCAACCATTTTATGATAAAATTTGCAAAACTTTGAAATATATGGCCCTGGGTCAGTGGTTCCTTTGGGGTGCACAACTGGTTATAAAGTGGAAGTGCATTTTCTCTTTGTTACTCTGATCTACCTCTGGGTATCAAGTAAATAGAGTAAGCATGCTAAGTTAATAATTATGATAAGCAATGGTGCCTCTTTCAAAATTGTAAATTGTGAATTTCATGGCCTCCGGTTTAAACACGAACCAAATTTAATTGTTTGAAAGTTGTTGCACAATACTCAGGTGACCTATAAGGCCCGTGGGCCTCTTGTTTTTTTTTTACGGTTTTTGAAGGGCACTTCACTAACGACGACGAGAAGTTGTTTCAAAGGTTTTTAGACACATTTGGAGATGACGTTTTAATATTCTCTTTGTAATTTTCATTAAAGATCGAACACGGTCAGAAATTAAGATAGGTAATGAGCATTTACAATACTGTATACAGGGTTATTTTCGCCCCGTGTAATTTTCGCCCTTTTGAACTTGTGAACAATTTTGCTCCCTTTTAAATTCGCCGAATCATATTTCTGTTTAAGAAATTATGAGGTGTAATTTGAATTCGCCCCGTTTTTAATTCGCCCAATGAAGAAGAGCGCGAAAGGGGCAAAAATAAAAACGGGGGCGAAAATTTCCCTGTATACAGTATATTCGTGAAAAATGTCTTCAGGAATATACGGTGTTTGACATCAGAGCAAGAAAAGATGAGATGGACTTACAGGTTAACTTGATTTTAGCCAGAATATTGAAAAATAGATATATCGGGAGTGTTTTTCAAATCAATTATTCAAAGAAAGAAAAAGTATTTTCAACAACTCTTATAAAAACTGGATATCAACATCTCATCAACATAGCAAGGTTCGGAAACACCTTGATATAAGACTTAAAGAATTGGATCTCGGCAGATGTATTCTCTTTAGGTGCATTTTAAAAAATCTGGCAAAACATTTTCAAGAAAGAAGAAGAAGCGAAATAGATAATGTGTTCAGGGAAATTAATATTACCGGTATGGAAATATATATAAAAAAATAATATAGCATCTATCTCACCCATATGCGAATAAGATGCTTTTATCTTGGCAGCGCAACATTTTTTGGCGCAGTTATCTCTCTTTGTTTCGGCACGAGTTATCTAACTTTCAATTATATAAAGAAAGGTGCTAGTGCTGTAAACTTTCTCTTTGCCGGTTACACGCTAGTTGCAAGGTTGGTGTTAATCAAATTTGAGAAAATAATGGCTAAGTGTAGATTTAAGAAATAGATTCTTGCCTTAAAAAGTTTTAATTGCTATAACTATTTTTATGAATTCATATTGTTTACTTATCTATTCGATAACAAAGGTTTCAATTTGTCTATTTGCATCACCATGTGCTAGCCGCCATCTTTGTCCCAAGTGAAATCGAAAAATATCATGTAGGCCTCATCGATAATGATTTTATAACGAGCTATTTCATGCGAATCTATGAATAATTGACTCTTTTCAGCTACATTTCTTTGTTACTGATGACTATTTATTTAAAAAAAATAAATAAATAAATTTAAAAAAAAATGCATGAATTAAAAAGAACAATACAGGTAAGCATATTACTATTTCTTTACAAACAGTAAAATGTTCCTTTATTGCACTGATGATAACACCAACTTTCAAACTGGTGTCTACAGGTTTCCAGCTTGTAGAATTGGTCTCTGCTTCCACTTAAACGGGGGCGGGGGGCACTGATTGAAAAAAAAAAAAAACTAACCCTAAGCATGCTAAGTGCACAAGAGATATTCTAACGATGTCATGCTCATGTTTGCATCTCTTTACATATCTGCCCATCCAGATAAAGCAATAGATATCCTAAGTTTGTCCATACAGTTCGCTTGGGGATTGAATATGTCACGCAGTATCGTCTTCGGAAATCTATAGATCCCCCTATTTCTTGACTTAGAACTGTGGTTGTTATATTTGAATCCTAGTTATAAGCTGGAATTTCTCCAGACTCAACGCTCTCAAATAAACAAAAATGTGCGTTGATTTCAATTTTAAGGGGTCCTGCAGTCAAATCTGTGTCAGTATATACGCACTTGTACGAGTAGTGTTGGCATGCACACAGTCATACAATGCAATTTTCAAAGTATCTCATTCGAACGCACCTACTCCTTTCGAACCAAGCCCATACAACCACAATAAGTTTACAATATGGAAATCCATATACAAGACATCAAGCTCTACCAAACTCCTAACAAAAACTTCAGTCCCACATCCAAAAATACAAGAAAAATGGCTAAAAATAATTTGGCCGTAGGAAACATACCAATTAAAATTCCTTTATTAAAGATGTGATCCGACGCTGATCGTTCTCCAAACAAACCTGTAGCAACAAATTGTTTAGTGCATGTTTTTTCTCAGGGGTTCAGACTTTATAACTCAAGTCCAATGTTACATACAAAAATAACAATTAAATTTCAGCTTATCAATACAAAGCAGGAATAATTATAATAATAATAAAATAATAATAACAAAGAAGTTGAATTAAGGGGGAGGGGGGTTACCCATATATAATCTCAGAGTATCTCCAGTGGGAGTGGTATCAAAGAGGGATAACTCTGGGTGGCGATTGATAACGCACTTTTCATATCCTACAGACAGCAGAGAAAATCGCTATATAAACCATAGTAAGTTCAAAGTGGTGAATATTATTCTTGCATTGCAAGTTTTTATTATTTGACCTTGACCTCTGCATCTCCAGGGGTCAAGGTCACCCGATATGTTGATGTACTGAAATGTTGTTGACCTTGGCCTCTGCATCTCCCAGGGTCAAGGTCACCTGATATGTTGATGAAATGTTGTTGTTGAACTGAAATGTTGTTGTTGTTGAACTGAAATGTTGTTGTTGTTGCTGGGCCTACCCGTTGCTTTGGAGGCCCGAAATAATATGTTGTTATATTATTCAGCCGTGCCCAAAAGCGCCAAATAAATAAAAACCCATTAAAAAAATTGTTTTTGATTTATTGCGTCTGTCCAAGATAAATCACATAGTTTTTATTTATCTTTATTCTACAAAATTAAATTTTTTTAAGGAGAAAAGCGGTATTAATTTTGTTTATTTTACAGATTATGAACTGAGGTCTACCTGAAAGTGGGAAAAGTGAAACTGGAAATTCTCACTTGACGGGAAATCGTTTCCATCGTTCTATTCTCCATCTCAAGTTACAAAAAATCAGGAGACAGGTTTGGTCTTACAATCCACGTTGTTGATACGCCTCATTTTCTACTCACAAGAGACAAAGAAAATAAAAATACAAAGATGGAAATACACAAATGTATGCTATTGACGGCTCCGGGACCGCATGCAGTTCTTTTCACTATAAAACCTGATAGGTTAATCAAAAGATTTGAAAAAACTGTCATGCAGCTAGAAGCAATCTTTGGCAGTACTGTTTGGAAGCATGTTATAATTATTTTTACGGGTAGTGACTCCGTAAAAAGTGACAAGGATCTACAAGACTTTGTAGAAAATGCATCAGTGGATATCAGAATGCAGGAAGTGTTAATAAAATGCAATAATGAATTTCTTATTTTTAATAACAAGCTTAAAAGAACACAGAAAGAAAACAATGTTAAGCATCTGTTTGAAAAGATAAGAGAAGAAATTCTTCTAAAGAATGAAAATTAATATTTTACAAATCCTGACTTTTAAGAAGCAGAACAGTCGCTTAAAAAAGAAGAAAAAAAGAGGACAGACAGAAACTAACAACGTCGAAAACAGAATTCATAAAAGAAAAAAGGTTGCTATACCAATAATTCCAGGGAGATATTAAGATCAGATATCAAAAAGAAAGGTCTTTCCAAGGAGGGTACCTGTAAAGTGCGAAACGAAACAGAAACGAAACGAAACGAACTGAAACGAAACGAAATCTACCGAAACGAAACGAAATAAACCGAAACGAAACGAAACCTACCGAAACGAAACGAAATCAAGACGAAACGAAACGAAATCAAAACGAAACATGCCGAAACGAAACGAAACAAAACTTTCAGAATGTTTATCAAATCAAGCTATATACATGTAGTTATTATATATAATGTGTAACTGCATATGGTCTATTTTTACTTCATATGAAATTTATACAGTTCAAGCACCACAGGCAATTGTTTCGCTTCAAGCTCATACATAGGCGTCGGAAGGATATTGAAAGTGGGGAGGGGGGGGCATAACCAACAAAAAAGGTAAACCCCAATTTTCAATGCCTATATAATATATATCTATGTCATATTTTGTTAATATCTTACTGAATAATTTACCTACTTAAAAATGACATCGTTCGCTTCGAGAGTCTTTTTTCTTGTCAGTTAAATCGTTTTAGACGTCTCTGGTTGAGCCTCTTTATTGCAAACCACTCATTTCTTCCTTGAAAATTACCTCGATAAAAATAGGACCGTATGTATGTAGAAAGGATACACAAGGAGTTACATGTATATTTGAACGATAAAACCAGACACCTCGGAATGGAAAACTAAATACTCTATGTCTCTGGTTTATCCTATGTTTTATGACATTCGCAATACAACAGTACAGTGACTTTATTTCGACTCGTACATAAACGAGCCTTTACTTGTAACACATCAATTTTGAAAGATATGTTGTATCTAGATAAATAAGGATGAAAATAAGAATAAGATATAAAAATTAGAAAATACTGCACATATTGAAATTATACATGCATAGTACGCTTGTGCATATTTGCAGCTGGCAAACGTAAATACATCATTAGACTCAAGAGGGAGCATAATTTATCGGTAATTAAATTTTATATTAACAAGTGCTTGAACTATATGAATCTTATTTGAAGTAAAAAAAAAGTCCACATGCAGTAACACATATATATTTATATACATGTACCTTGATTTGAAGAAAAAAACATTTTGATAGTTTTGTTTTGTTTAGTTTCGGCAGGTTTCGTTTTGATTTCGTTTCCTTTCGTCTTGATTTCGTTTCGTTTCGGTAGGTTTCGTTTCGTTTCGGTAGATTTCGTTTCGTTTCGGCAGATTTCGTTTCGTTTCAGTTCGTTTCGTTTCGTTTCGTTTCTATTTCGTTTCGCACTTTACAGGTACCCTTCCAAGGAGAGTCTTCCAATGTTCTCTTATGAAAAATTTTGAAAAAGGAATTTTAATTAGCATTTGTTTCATTCGTATATCGTTATGTCAAATAAATCGTTTATTTTATCGATAACATGTTTTATTGAATTAAATTGAAAAACTGAAATTGAACTCTGTAACGAATTTGTGGGATGCTATTTACAGAGATAACATCATTGGTAGTGATATTCAATAGAATAAATAGATATTTAGAACTTGAGTACAGTATGAAGTTAACAAAGAATACACAACCTTCGGGACTCGGATGTACAAATGCGGAATTGCTACATATTAAAAACTTACTAAACAAATTCTTTTAAATATTTTTCTTTTGAAAAAAATGGAAATAGCGGTTTAAGATAACAATTAAGTATTTAAACTATTGTTGAAATCAACTTTCAAAGGAAATCATTTCAAGCAAACCAATCGTCCCTCCAGAGTTTAATTAAGAGGACCATTCTATAGTCACATGTAAACCGTTCAAGTCTGTAATATGTTTCAAATTTAAATGTATATTTTCTTTTTCCAATATTTTTAATTGTAACATAATTATAAATAATCTAAACATATATTCATTTTTCTTAAACCGTAAAATTGAGATATTTCAATATCTTATTTATGATTCTTTTAATGCTAAATTACCTAGATGTACGTAGCTACCAACCTTTTTTTTTTACTTTGAGTCGGGAAAAGGCGAACAAAATGATTTTCAAAATGGCTCAACAGTAAATCTAATTTTCATTCGTCTTCAAGTTAAGAATAGTACTAGTATATTGAGATAAAAGTGTTTACCTTTCTCTGAACTGTCTCATATTTTTGTCACAGGCCGTCTTTAATATAATGCATGTATACCCTTTCCCGACTCAAAGTAATAGCAAATGGGTAATTTGGATTTTCCTCTAAAAATTCTACAAACTTGTTGACAATATTAAAAAGAATGAAAGCAATGATAATGATTATCGTAAAAGACTGTCTGTCTTATCAGTCTTCCAAGAAAAAAATAATGGCAATAATAGTAACATTATCAACATAATTTATCAATTAATACTTAATAATTTAATAACATAAATCACAATTTATATGTTATAAAATTCCTCTCTTTCAACAAATTTCTCTACACTTCGGCCATTTTCATGAAGATCCCGCGACTGCACCTCTTTCATCCGCATTCGAAAACCTATCGTCTGGGTACCCTGATCCACTGTATAGTCATTCTCCAGAAATGATTCCAAATACATAAAATGGTGTTGCTAGCATTTAAAACAAAACGATTTTTCCTACTAAATGTACACGTATACTACTAACACTTTACTCAAAATTTATCTACAACAAAAATTAATGAATTAGGTACCAAAAATTATGCATTTGAAGTGTTAAAGTTTGTCAAAATATTCCAATGAAAAATAGTTTTTCAGCATGTTGTAAGTACATATTCCATCTGTATTATATATCTTCGATCCCTGACCCGAGTCTCGATTCATGCATCAGACATTCTCGGTGCTACGACTCTCTGCCTTATATATCTTGACCCATGCCTGGTAAACTCTCTGCTGCTTTTTGTCTCCTTTCCCTGAGCTGAGTGCGATACAAGTCCGTCTGATTCAATGGGGCAAATCGATCCTTTAAACACTTTGACCGATTTTGCATAGTTCTGCCTCTCATGCCTGGGCTGATTACGCAGCACACTCTGTGCTAGCCCTCTAAAGGATGCAGCTAAATATAACCCCTTTTCCTTCTCGGTCCATTCATTTAAGAGACTCACAGACTCAAAGTGAGACAAGTAGCCACTCCACATACTCGAACCATCAAACGTCGCATGTTTAATAAAATTCCTAGGCCTTGATCTATTCTGATTTTGATTTATATCTTTCGCCGGATGAGTATTTGTGCCATGTGCCGAATGATGTATTTGGTTTCCAGACCTATCATCAGTTTCATTGCATATGCATACATCCCCAGTACTTTCATCATCAATTACTAGTGCTCTATCCGTCTGTCTTGTTAACGAAATACTCGTCCTTCTTTGCTGTATGGATCTTTGGACACGTGCAACATTTTCTCGTAGACCTATCAATCGCAGACTGCTCTATCTCCCTTTTTCAAGATTTTTCCATTTGTCTTTCTATAAGTGTATGTGAGCGTGTAAACTTGACATCGTGAAATCAAAGCAAATTAACAAATAATATGAAATGAAACAAATGGATCTAACCCAAATCCCAACGGTTTAAAAGAAGTTTTAAAAAAATTTTTAAATGAAATTTAGAGCAAAGGGTCTTTAGCCCTCAACAGCGGTCCGCGCATAGGCCTATGACGTCCTACTCCATCAAAGATTTTTATTTTAGTTGTCTATATATTCTCTTCTATCGGATAACCAGTCAAGTCAACATAAAATCCCTTCAACTAGAGGTAAACCTGTTTCCCATACTTATGTTTTTGTTTTCCATCGTTATATCTCTTTTCCTTTTCTGTACAGGAGTCATGTCCCGCTCAACATAGTGTGGCCTGATAAGTTGCCGCCCAACGTCATCATTTTTGAAAACGTCTAATTTAAAGTGCTTTGATTCATATCGTCATATATTTGTCATTTATTATGTCAGATAAATGAATTTTTGAAAAGGATACATCATATTATAGTAAATTTTGTGACATTTCATTTCCGTACAGCCTGATAACAGAGAAAACTATATTGAAAATGCTATTTGCAATATAAAAAAAAATCTTGTCCGCTGAACACCGATAATAAACACCCTTTGAATGCTGTTTTTATATGCATGTGACAACTCAGGCCTAAAATATTTTGACAAAGTAAAAATAAGATCATTTTCCAATAGCATGCAAGAAAGTATTAGTCATGGTTGATTAGTTTTTGTAGATTAATTTTTTTTCCGTGACAAGCTTCAAATATGTAACTATGATAGAGAAAGAAAAAGGAAGAACAGTATTACGTCATCAGAAAAAACTTTTTGACTCCAGTGACTGAACGAGAGAAAGACAGATAAAACCTTGACATCTGAACAAAGCAATTGCATAGAAAATGTGTTCTATTCCATATTATTTACTCACAATGTCTTCGATGTCCAGTTACGTTTGAGGATTTTTTTTTTTAGTGTAATTTTCTCTGTCTGACATATAAATGTATATTTATGAGACATTTATATATTCTGAAGTATGGACTCTTGTATGGAAAACTGAAAGTGTGTTTTTTAGATATAAAACATCCTAACAACGGTGGCCAAGTACATTATGATGCTGAGTGTTTTTGATCAAAAGTAGTAATTTAAAAGTGGATTGAAATAGGTTTGAAATTACCCAATCAAATTTCTTTATGTGTAACCAATCAGAGTTGACATGTAATTGAAGAGAATCAAATTATATTAGTACAAATACAGTGATCAATCTAGCTTCGTTTAATTTTGTTGCAACTCTTTGCAGGAGTAAGGTGACTTCGGAAGGGTACCTGGGCTGTTTCGGGAAACATCAGAATTGTTAGTTAGACCACTCAGCACAGGGACCCATTTCCCTAGAGTCTTTGTGATAAGCTATGATGGCTCGGTGACTTTAGCTTGTGTCTAACCAAAAGTGATACAGTTTCCTGTTGATAGCTATGGTGTCTTGATGATTGTGATTGAATGTCTTAAGATGTATCTGTGACTTTGTGATCTTTAGGGTGTATTTGGGGTAGTTGCAGACTGTGTCGGGAAACTACAGGATTGTTGGTTAAACAACTAAGTCTGCAGCTAGAGTGATATAACTTTTTAGATATGATTATTGGTTCGATTATTAGTGATTCGTTTGCTATAATTCATTTTTTTATGTAATTTATTAATCATTATCCAGAAAGGACGAAGGAAAAAAGTATTTATAGTGAAATTCAGTTAGTTGATCTTTAAATGCCATGATAGTCATTGCAATTGAAGTTTGTTTTTATTTTATATTTAATATAAATGTGATTCTTAGGATAGAAACCTAAGCGAACCCAATAAATAATCATTTGTACATGGTAAAAACGTTACACTGAGTACATAGCGATTATGACTATTTTGGAAATGGGGCCGTGATGCCAAATTAAATATGCATAGCCTCTTAGTTAATGCGAAAAAAATTCGTGTTTTCTTTTTAATTAAGATAGATATCATTATGGTTTTATTAATTGGGCTAGTTTAATTACATCAATTGAATTTTCCAAATGTTTACAGAAATATCTATATATCGCATTTTCTCTCTAATAGTACACCACAACGTTACCCAAATTAAATATCAATACACGAAGTTCTCAACGAGACACAGTAAGAAAAAAAAGTATTGTGAATGCTAAAAATGCCATGGCAGTACCTAAAACAGACACTGGTCTGTATCTTTTGGAAAAAATTAAAAGGCAAAAACACCAGGATAAAAAATAGTGATAAACGATACTTCGAGAAGGGCTAACAGTGAAGCAATAACAGAGAAAGTTTTGACAATTTTTTTTTCGAAAGGGGGGGGGGGGTTATTGGAATCTATTTAGTATTTAAATTCAGGACATACTAGTACGTTCACGAGAAATATTTATGAATTTTATGTGTAGTTCTGTATGTAAAGTTCCTACATCCTCAGCAGGGTCATCGTTAGGTTTCTAGAATAGGTGGTACTGGAGAGGGGCTTCTAGGGTGATAATCCCCGTTCCCTTGGCCAAAACAATTTGTTCTAAATATCTGTAACATTTTGGGGGAATTATGATTCAATCATCATCGAGTGAAGTGAACCTTTTTCAGTAACAATAATTTTATTTGATACTCCTAATTGTTATTCAATAGGCGTTGACTGCAGGAAATTGAAGGCACCAGTCCCTGGATTTTTAGGGGTCGTAGAAGGCTGATATAATGCCCAATTTTCAATGGTTAAAAAGTGTGTGCGTTATTTAAATTTCATAAAAAGAAAGATGTTTCGAAACAAATAACTGTTGCTGATAAAATGCGCAATCTTATTAAAATGTATATCAGGTTCTTTTTTTCAAAATCTAAAGTACATGGTCAAAAACCGGAATGACTTTATTTAGAATAAATCAATATATTCCTTGGAAAAAAACTTTTATTTAAGTTTATATTTTAAAAAAATCAATACATGTAGTACGAGTTTTCTCATTTTCAACAAAATGTTCCTGTTTTCCCAATCGGAAAGGCAGGTTGTTGATTCTAATGCATAAAAAAATTATATACCGGAATATTTACATTTCCAATGTCTTTGTCCGAGATAAAATTACAAATAGTTAATGTACTTTATTTCTACATGAATGTACTGGTTCATCAATAGGCGCGGTTAAAGAAATCACGTGCAGGGCGCGACAAATAGCTTGACAGAAGCAAGACTTGTAGAGCGTGGATTGGCGGAATCAAGAGCAAGTAAATATAAGGAATAATTGTCCGATTTTTCGATTTCATGAAGATGATCACTCTATTGGCTTGCGTGATAATTTATCACGCAAGCCAATCGATTGATCACATCATGAAATCGAAAAATAAGACAGTTATTCCTTAAATAAATCTGGTTAATCATAATTCAAGTACTAGCATATCTTTTCCATGAATGTTTAAAGTTTTTTATCACTATTAAAAATTTGACCATGCTGCTTTTATATCGTGTCGATCCATTAATCGTTAATAAATTATTGAACAAAGTATCTACTGCTCATACATTTTTGAAGTCATTTTTTCATATCAAGCAAGTAAATGTCTAGCAAAAACGGAACCTTTTTGATAAAAAAATAAAAAAAAGTTTGCATTTTCGGCTTCTTCTTTTATTTTTTGAAAAGGAATGCGATTTCATGCAACCACTCCTTTGTTACGACGGCCCAGAAGTGTTTTGCTGATCACTGTTAACTTTCTGATCATTGTTAACATCCTTTCACAGATGTCAATCAATACTCCCAGAACCTACTAGTTAATTAGGTAAACTAACTTACATCATAACAAACGTATTCAACGAAGATGAAAATATTGTCCTAAAGGTTTGTATTTGGAAAGATTTTGAATTATATATTTGTTTTTAATTTATTTTCAATACAAAGGTTATTTTCAAAAAAGGAAAGTACAATCATTACCCTTCGAGAATTTCCCGTCTTATTTTCAATATTCTCGAATTCAAACTTCTATGACGTATTCATGCAAGGGTATCATATTCTGCTTGTTTCGTAAATGACTCAAACGCATATGGTTGAATCTGTGGACTCAAGTCTATCTTCCGTAGTTTACCGTCACTATCACGGTAACGTTGAAAATAGTCATTTAATCAGTATATCAGCTGTTTATGGAATAGCATCTCACAGCAATTGTCTCTGATGACGTCATAAAAAGAGCGATAACTTTATCGTTCTTGTCTATAAATTTCAATATTTGAATTGTTTTTTCCTCTATATCTGGATTTCTATTAGAATAAACACTAAACTATCATAAAGTTTCATTTATTGCTTTAAATGAATAAAAAATATTATTTTTAAGATCTATTTTCCGTATTTGACTTTTAAATGATAAGAGTCTTTATGTGGATTTTAGTTGATCCATTTCACAAATAAAACTCAAACTTTTAGCGCAATGCTCGTCATCCCAATTTCCAGAAATCAAGAGATCTACACAGTGCTGTGTACCCCATGCTCCATAATTGTTTGGGGCTCCTGGGTGCCATGGTGAGAACGTGACAGGGCGTTTGTCGCTGTCCCATACAAACTTTCCCTCCACATCCCGGTCTGTTGCCCCGATCCACGCAGCGCAGCCCCAAAAGGAAGGACAATCAGCTTAATGAAAGTTTGTAAGATTTGTACAGGTGTACTTCCTGATGAGAAGTAAAAGGAAACAGTTCTGATGAAGTGAATCCATAACCTTTTTGATTTACGAAATTCAGGAATTTAAAATACTGATTATAATGGCGTATTTTTGTTAACTAGAATTATCACTGAATTAAAATTCTGTAATTAATAATGTCAAATACATGATTAAAAGAATTGATATTGTCGCGCGTCATGCATATTTTCATATTTTCTATAGAAAGTTTGGATGAAACTGCAAGACTGCAAGCAGAACTTTCTTAAGATTCTTTCGACATTGATAGACATTTCATAATTTTTCATGATCATCGCATTCTTTAGCTATAGACATCTGTAGGTTTGCATCATTTGTGTTTTATAAGAGAATCAAAAGTAATAAGAATCTTTGTGATCGTCTGTGTCAGACAACAGTTGATTTCAACTAATGATGCGGAAGATTAAATCATTTGCGATTGATGCTACTTATTCAATTCTGTTTCTTGTGCACTGATAATTGTTTCCATCGCATATTTGTTAGGAAATACAAACATTTATAATTATACAGATGCATGTATATAAGTGTTAAAAACAGATGATACAAACAAACCGTTGTCAACAATTTTGAAAATAACTTATCATGTTTTAATGATTAAAATGAAAGTTTCATCTCGTTTTTTTTTGGTCAAAGTTATACTTAAAAGTAATTTGAAGTAAAAAAAAATGTATAGAATGATAAGGATGGTTTCAGAAGGGTAGAATTTTGAACATCACAAAAGCTTTCCATTTTTTTTTATTCTAGAAATCTATTATTTGCATCATTTGCAATTAAATTAGGTACATTTAAAAAAATATATATACCAATCCAGACATCCATTTTTGTTTGTATAATCTGTCCTTAATGGAAAGTTTATTCATTCATATGATTACTATTTGTTCAATTCATTTCTTATTTTGAAATTTAAACATCTTACATATGTAATATAACATTTCCAAGTCTTTTTCTTTCTTTAAAATGAAAATTTACTTTACCATTCGTGGGCAAAAATTTTTCCTTTAACCAAGTGTTCTTTGGCGCAGTTTCGATTTCAACCAGTTTCGAATTTTTTCTTTTACATTCACTCTGAAACATAAGTTAATAACATAATTACATATCCTGAAATAGGGAAATACTGACAAACTACATTTAGACAAATCATGTGATATGAAATAAATATGTTTTAAAATGTTAAGGATATCAGATTTCTTTAGTTGAACAAGTTTGACACCTTTCTTGTTTGCCCGAGATCTTAAATTTTTATATTCAGGTGTATAATGTTTTCGCGAGTTTTATTTTCTTTTTTTTACAATATAAGTTAAAATATTTAACAGCAACAGTGATCTAGAAAGTACGATTTCAATAAAAAATATTGCCCTGTGATTTTCTAAAATATGAAACTAATGTAAATATGAAAGCTCATTCTTTCTAAATCCGACATTGACATATTAGTTTTCTCCCTCCAGATAAAAAAGGGTGTATTTTTTGTTTTATATCTATCAAGTCTAATTACAGGCATCAGAAAAATCATACAAATCATTTTTCTCACATGCATTTCTAAATGCCAATTGTGACGTCATAAACATGTGAATTTTCCCGTATTTTCTTAAAAAGTTGCAGAAGCCACCAATTTTCAATAAAATTTTCCTTCAGATAATAGTGTCCACAGACATCGCCCACAAAGATTTTGAGATATGGGATTTTTCATTGACTTTTGCACAACATATCCAAAAATTAAAGTAGATGACGCCTGTGGACACTATTTTCTGTTTAAAATAGAGAAATGCATCAAATCAATGACGTCATTTTTCCGGAATGGTACTCCCTTATGTCATTTTCTTTCCTGATCTACTTTAGTCATTAACTCAACTAATATTTGAGCAAGTTTCAAAACTTTTTGAAAACATTACATTTTTAGGGCACAATAAAGCTAAAACTGTACCTTCTTCTTACTATGAACTTGATATTTAGTTAGCTAGAAATAAATTATCGAGGAACCGTTGCTGATCATGTGCCCGTCAGAGAATATATATACATATATATTTATATTGGAGGCTTAATCTAGTTACATATGCGGCTTCTGATGAAGCTTCTGAAAAAGTGAAGGCATAATTAGTGTACCTTTGCATTGTCCCAAGTCATTTTTATCTTGACATACATGTAGCAGTGACCATCAAATGGTATCCATCCACTTTTGCAAGCTATAAAAAAGGGGGTTAAATTTATCACTGTATTGCTCTCTACATTTTTTGGTTTACAGCAAACTACTCGTTTAAGTTCCTTTTATATATATTATTGAATATTCTTTACATATAAGAAAAAATCACAATAGGATTCACTAAATTCCGTTTTTCAAAATAACAATTGTTGGCAACTTGTCCTCTTGGTATAGACAAGAAAATATTTTAGTTCAAGTTGAGTTTTGTTTCACATTTGTTTAAGTCACACTGAACAAACGTATGGTGTAGTGAACAAATGGGAAAACTTAGGGAATTTCATACAGGATTTTTAAGGAGTTTTTTTCTTTTTGGAAATGGTCATTTTAGCATATAAATGTCTTCAGCTTCCCCAAGCTTCAGGTTGTTCAGTGCTAATATGTGGCCAATTGTTCAGTTCAAAAATGTGGCAAAACAAAATACAGGAAAAAGTGTTCAAAATGAAATAGAAAGATAACCAACAAAAATCAAGCTTAAAGGTTTACTGAAACAATACAGATCTAAAAAATATCAGAGGTGGAATCAGGTTCAATAGAGGAGTAGGCATCCCTTGTCGACCTGTAATACCCGCTGTGTGCTTCTTATCATATGGGACAAACAAAAAAAATCCGTTGATAAATCAGCGTAAAAAACAATGTCGATAAAGGGAAATTACGTTAAGATTCATGAGCACTAGTAGCCATTTTGCGATCTCAGTATGTGCAGAGAATAAAATGTGCTTAAAAGATAGAAATCTGCATATAAATGAAATGCTATTTTCATGAATTTTAATTGCATGTTTGTCCAGTGTTGGTCAAAAAGGACATAAGGAAGAATATCAAACACTGAGTTCACACGGCGGGTCTGAAAGGTCGGCAGGGAATGCTCACTTTTCCAAGGCACCTGATCCCACCTCTAATGTTTTGGAGATCCGTGCCTGGTCTACTCCCATTGTCTATTGTTTTATGGACTTTTTATCTTGAATTCTTTTCGTGATCTCTATATGTTTCATTGACAATCACCTCTTATAAATTTTGTATTATGCACTCGGTTGGAAAAGAGGTCATTTTTCAACGGTGGTCATCTCTAAAAATAGTTATTAATGCATTCCCATCGAAAGGATCGGTCTACATCTCTCACAATGAGATTTCATACTTGCAGCGCTCCTCTCAAGGATTTTTCACTCATATGGAGACGCAATCACTTACTGGTGAAGGCCTTAAATTCTGATCTGTACTGACAAACATTGCCATTGTTCAGTGAGGGATTTTTTTCGTGCCAGTGCCTACTGCGACACGGGACATCATTTTATACGGTCTGATCCGTAGGACCGGACTACAAATCCCACAGTGAGATTCCAACCTGCGACCCTAGAACAACCGCTCTACTATTTGCCGCACGTGGACGATTTCTGCTTTGTTTCAATTTATAATAAACACTTTACCTTCAACTTCACAATTCTTTCCAGTATAACCTTCATTACAGCTGCATTTGTAACCTCGTGTACTGCACCTATCTGGCTCGCAATTTCCATTCTGACAAGCATGTCTATCACATACATGGACTAAAAAAATAAATATCTTATTCGAAGAGATTCTCAGTTAACGATGCATTTTGATAGCAACTCTCAAATACACAACGTAATTCAATTAATAAGTTTACCTTCACAATTCTCCCCCATATAACCTTCATTACAGCTGCATTTGTAACCTCGTGTTCTGAACTTATCTGACTCGCAATTTCCATTCTGACAATCATGTCTGTCACATACACGGACTAAAAAAAGGAATATCTTAATCGAAGAGAATCTCAGTTAACGATGCATTATGATAGCAACTCTCAAATGCACAATGTAATTTAATTATTTAGTTTACCTTCACAATTCTCCCCCATATAACCTTCATTACAGCTGCATTTGTAACCTCGTGTTCTGAACTTATCTGGCTTGCAATTTTCATTCTGACAATCATGTGTGTCACATGCCTTGACTAAAAAAAACACATATATAAATATAAAAGAATCTCTGATTACTAGTGTTGGCAACGAGTATCCGGTTAACCGGTAAACCGTCGAACGATGTGAGTATCGGTTAGTAAAACTGCTATTCGGTTACTCGGATAAAAATGCATTTTTCATATTTCATAATATGAAATACGTATAAAATAATTTTTATGTCATTTTGTAAATGTAAATTGACACATTTCCCTAATTTGATTACCGTTAGATTGGCTATATGGGTTTAAAAATAGGATTGATTTGTTTTGTTCTGTTTAATTGATGGCTTTAATTGCCAGGAGGTACGCGTTTTGAAAACCTGATTTATAATTACCTCATTTTAATATAGACCGGTGTTAGAGGAACATATTTATTAGCAAGATGCCGCTGCAATTATCAATAGGGTAGAAATATTGTTAAAGAACTCGAAATCTGATTAGTTCAAATTATGTAAATCGGATTTGTCGTATACGGGTGGAATATACAAATATGTTGTTTTTTTTTAAATAGAAACATAATTCGATAACCAACGACTTGCAGGAGACTCAACAATTTTTTTTAGTTTGTATTTGTTAATAAAGTTCATATATCTTATATTTGTTGTTTATTTCTACCAATAATTAAAAGGATGAGATAAATGGACTTTTACGAGAAGCGCTGACTTTTACGGTTGACGAATTACTCTTACACTAGGACAGTGTACGGAAGCTCTTCAATGATAAAATAATTTAGCTCAAAATTTCATTCAACGAAAATAACGGGCTATTTCAAAGCACAGATAAGTTGTCCTTGAAGTAAACGACAACTATCCTACCCTCAAATCCAGACCTTCACATACAAGTGCCCCTAATACCATTACCATGATCACTGGAAAGGTTTTCTTTTCCATTATCAATTCTGTACCTCTGTAGATGTTTAAATGTCAAAGTAAACAGTCAACTGTAAAAGTCAGTGCTTCTCGTACAAGTCCAATAATAACTAGTGCTAATTGTAACGGGGACCGTTAAAGATGTTCCCCAAACGCTTCCCAACTCCCTTTTTGGTGCCATATTCTCTGTAAGCTTCATTCAATAAGACAAACTCTTTGCATTTGAGACTTTAACCATCGAGTCGTATCAGTCCTTTCCGTTAAAAACGGAAGACCTTAATTACAAAATGCCGGGTAGGGTTCAGGTCAAGACATGGCTGACGCAAAATAATTCCTGAATTTTCCCCTTCAATTCGAGCATTTCTGCTTTGCACAGGGCTGATGTTTGTTATGAGATGATAAATCATGTGTAAACTTTCTCAGTTTAGCGGAATCATGAACATTTTCGGCGAGATTAATGTTTTGTTTACAGTGGTGATGTATGCTTCGCGCACCTGCAGGAGCGGATTCAAGGATTTATGAATGAATAAAAACCATGGAAATCCAATTTTCTAATTTATACATGCATTATCTAATGAAATTATTAATATACAAGTAATGGATATACAAGAAAACGCGAAATGCTTATAAATGCAGCTGACAATCGTTATTTTTTTTTATAGATAAAATGACATAATTATAAAATCTAGAGACAAGACAGAAGAAGAATGAATGTTGGCAAAATATCAAATCACATCAGGGAAACTGAATTTTATGAATGAAACTTTTAAAACATTACTTGTAAGTTGTATATGTTATATCTGTGTATTCTACCTGGCTGCGAGCTTCCTACGGGGGGGGGGGGGGGGGGTTGTCTTGAACATAGAACCTTAGCCATAAAGTTTAAACGGTAAGGGCTAGGGCTTTCCTATTTCAAATATGTAATCCTTGTGAAAAGACATTTTATTGGATACGAAGAACTTTGACCTAGACCTTGGAGAACACGTGTAAATCTTAACCCTTTTTACTGTTTCGTTTCTATGGCACATTGAAAGTTTCAAAACGATTGCTTGAGTAGTTACTTCGTTTGGGGAACATAACTAGAAACTTTTGTTGCTACAGCAACAAAAACGGTCTCCCGTTCTCCTCTTTTTATCTGTGTGAATGAGATTTTATCTGTGTTAAAAAAAGCATATAATATTTACAATGATTACAGGAAAACAAACGGCCGGAGGTGTAACTTACCAAGATTCTCGACGTTACTTTATACAATTATAGTCTTAATAACATTTAAAAAAATCTTTTTTTATCACTTCTTGTGACGACCGGAAGTGATGAAGGCGGACGCATTTTACCTTATATCTGTTGCCAAATCTTCATGGTTTATTATTCATATAAATTTATTGTCTTGATCCGTTACAGTTTAAAAGATCTCGTAATGTTAACTTCTTATTTTAAGGACAAGAAATCACGTTACCGGAAGAAAATTAAAAATAAAAGATATTTGAAGTTTCTCTAGATATTTGCAGTTTGAATAACATGTCCTAAAATCATTTCAAATACTCTTTTGATGAAAGATATTTGTGGGATAGTATGATACTAAATTTATGCATTTTTCTCTCATAACCGGAAGTTGTCGTTTTTGTTTCCAGTGGGACTGAAATATTTGGAAACTAAAAATAAGATGCTATGATGAAATACTAAGAAAGATTCCATAAAGAAAAGTTGAAATTTTTTATTTATTTGATCACTTCCTGTTACAACCGGAAGTGACGGTGGACGATGTTAACACAAATGGATTTGCCTACCCAGCAAGGTTTATCACTCTTATAAGTTTGGTGTCTTAATCTCTTAACGTTTACAAGATCTAGCTGTGATAACTTCGGATTTTGAGGACAGGAAATCACGTGACCGGAAAAGGATTTTGAAAAGATGTTGAAGGTTACTGTAGACATATGCAGTCTGAATAACATATCCAAAAATCATTACAAATACTTTATGTATAAAAAGTATTTATGGGAAAGAAAACTACTAAAATTATGAAGTTTTTTCTCTTTAAACCGGAAGTTGTCGTTTTTGTTTCCGGTGGGACTGATATATTTTGAAACTAAAACTAAGATGCTATATTGTGATGCAAAAAACATTTCATTAAAGAAAAGTTGAAATTTTAGATTTCTTTGATCACTTCCTGTGACGACCGGAAGTGACGGCAGACAATCTTATCCCAAAATGTTGCATACTCATCTAGATCTACCACTCCTATAAGTTTGGTGTCTTAATTTCTTACCTTTCACGAGATCTAGCTATGATAACTTCTCATTTTGAGGACAGGAAATCACGTGACCGGAAGTGAATTTTGCAAAGATATTTGACGTCACTGTAGACATATGCAGTCTGAATAACATATCCAAAAATCATTACAAATACTTTATCTATAAAAAAAATATCTATGGGAAAGAAAAATACTAAAATTATGTAGCTTTTCTCTTATAACCGGAAATTGTCGTTTTTGTTTCCGGTGGGACTTATATTTTACGAAACTACAAACAAGATGCTATTACGTGATGCAAAAAAAGTTTCAAATAAGAAAAGTTGAAATTTTAGATTTCTTTGATCACATCCTTTGACGACCGGAAATGACGACGGACAACGTTAACCCAAACGGTTTTGCCTACTTATCAAGATCTATTACTCATAGAAGTTTGCTGTCTTAATCTGTTACCGTTTCTGAGATATGACTCGGACAAAATATTTTTAAACAAGAGGCCCCTGGGCAACATCGCTCACCTGAGCACTGTGGCTAGCATAAAAGCAGAAATTAGTTTATTATTGAAAAGTTTAAACCAAAAAGTAGTCCCAACCATTCC
>PRKT01000107.1:581730-589230 GCA_003671525.1 Saccostrea glomerata | reverse complement strand
CAATATTTTTATCCAATTAAAGCATGAAACAAAATGAACTCTAAGTTTGTTTAAAAAAAGACACTTTAAAATTGTAACTAAGAAAAAGTTTCAAATTGCTTCGCATAATCAATTATTTGACATTTCTGCACTAATATAAAGTGATTTTTCTGGCATTGAAAATTTAATTAGCAAGAAAATTATTCTAAAGTCTTAAACTTTTTCTGATTTTAAGCAAATAGGTCAAATTTATCTTGAATATATGGAAAAGGACATCAAAAGTGGGGGTAGATGATGTAAATTTTTAGATATTACTAAGAAAAATATCAATTTTACGTTAAAATTGGCTCAATTTTTCCCCGGATTTTCAGAATATATTTATTATATTTACCACTTTTTGTTGATAGAATTCATAAGAAATAATTTAATAGATATTTCAGAACCAGCATAGCACATTTCACTGTAAAAAACAGCTTTTTGTGCAACCAGGATGGAAAAATAGGAATCCAAAATGAACAGTACTGTTAGAGTTCAAAATCGAAAAATTGATCATTTTCGTCTAAAAAACCTTCCGCCACAAAATATAGTCCCTAGCTTAATTCTACTTGAATGGAATTTAATCGCGGTTTTTTTCATTGAATATAGTTAAATTTGCACTGTAGAATTCAGATTTAATGTTAGAACTTAAAAATGACGCAGAATTTTGTAAATAAAGGACCTGACCAAAATACGCTCAAAATCTCAGGATCGTACGTCCTTAATTCATGTACTAAAGAAATAAAAGTCGAATGTCTTTAGCTTTCATACGTTTTCATACTAATTCCTACCACATTATTTACACCATGATTGTGAACGGATATTTGAATTTACGCGATTTAACAACGAGCACACTGCGAATGTGACCAATCTCCAAGGAATGTCTATTCCTCCATGGTACCTGATCTAACCTCTGATGTTCGTGAACGTCCTTTATTACTCTGCTTCCATTTATATTGTTTAGAAGGACTTTTATACTTGATATCGCTTCTTAATTCCAATATTTCTGTTAACAAGACAGAATCTTAAAATTACGAACAGGAGGGATGTGAATTACTCGAGATCACAAACACAGTTGTAGGGCAGGTTGATGATAAAACGCCATAGTGATTTTTGTTGAGTGTAGCTAATCATGTATCTTTATCTCTCTATTGAACAATTTTTTTTCTAGCACCTAATATCAGAATAAGAAGAAATAGCTTATTTAGATTTTCTAAGACATTTAAGATACCATTTCTATTTCATTACCGCTACGCTCTTTTACTTGGCCAGCACTGTAATTTTGTGTTAAATTAAGTTTTCCAGCTAATCTTAAGTAATTCTTTTCAGCATAATCATTTTACCATCGACTTTTATTACTATTATAGTAAATATATCGGTACACGTATTTGACTTCTAAAAAACCAAACGAATGTCAAATACAACGTAATAAAAATTTTATTATTTCATTTTCATTTATATAAATGATCTGTCATCAAAAAAGGTCCGTGTAACACTTAACAATTCAAATATCTAAAAGATTTTGACTAATTTATTAGTTCAAATTCTATTTTCAAAAACTCAGACTGCTATGGTATATTGATATTTAATGTTTTAGATAAAAATCTAAATTTTCAAAATACCAAACAGGTTTTGAAATTTTAATATTATCGATTTTTACCTTAAATGTTCAAAATGAAAATTTCAAAAAAACATTTTTATAATTTAAACTTTTGAGTTTCTAATCTACCGTTTGTTCAGAATGTTTATACTTAAACAATCTGCAGTTCAGTAATATTATTTTCTCTTTTGATTATTTAAAATTAGCTTCAAACTTCCAAAATCCAACTTTCAAACGTTTTAGATTTTTAGAAACTTACGATTTTGATTCAAATGTTTAATTTCAAATAACCTAAATACTTTGAGGTTTAAGAATTTTACTTTAAATATCCAAAATATCAAATTTCCAAAATCAATTTTAATTTGAATATCAATATTCTACCTATCTTAAATCTCTTTTACTTAACCAGAAGTGTTTTAAAAATAATTTGTTGGAATTTGATATTTTGGATAATTTAGGTAAAAGACTAAAAACACAAAAATGTAAAAAAAAAAAAAAAAAAAAAATAATAATAAAAAAAAAAACGAAAAAGAAAGAAAAAATACCTGGAACGTCTCAAAGTTTAGTTAATTTTAATAATTTTAATAAGACAAAATATGTAACTGATTTTTTCAGATTATTAAACTAATTTTTCTGAACAAACCGTAGATTAAAATCCCAAAAGTTTAAGATATAAAAATCGTTTCTGGAAATTTGAATATTGAACATTTAAGGTAAAAATCTAAAATAACAAAATTTTAAAACCTGTCTGGAAATTTGAAAATTTAGATTTTTGAACTAAAATATAAAGTTTCAATATACCAAATCAATTTGATTTTTTGAAAGTTAGAAATTTGAATTAATATATTAATATTGTAAAACTTAAAACAACTTCAGAAATTTAAATTGTTAAGTGGTACACAGACCATGACAGTATATATGTAATATATAATTTTAGACCGGCACAACACCTTTCACTGCGTAAAAAAACTCTTTGTTCAACCTGCACAGGAAATAGAAATCAAATGCTTACTTTGAGTAAGTAAATACTTTGAAAAAAAAAATCATTATTACCTCCTTTTAAAAATTCCACAGGAAAATCGAAGATGTAGGTCACACGCTCAAGTTATATCTAGATACATGTATTTATAATTCTTGGGCTGAGAAAAAAATATATACCTAAAATTAAAACTTGTCAATAAAAGAAAGAGTCAAAAAGTTATATTGAAGTGGGTCAACTCGTACTGTTAATTTTTTAACATTAAAAAAATCATGATTGCAGTACACGTACAAGGATTTACTCGCAGTACCAATGCAATTTTTAGGAACGATTTCATCTGTAGAACCATTAAAGTATGAAGTTATTGATATTAAAAAATTATTTGTAATTATCTTGAAGTGTCTCTTTTCCTTTATATGTCCAGCAAGGTCTAGACTGTAATTCAAGTAAATTAACGGTTAAGCATTAGACCCAAAAAAATCGGTACAAAATTCGCAGGTTTATTTTATTGATAAATCTATATATTATTTATCTCATTGATGACGACGACCTTACTGTGGTGCTAATATTGAAACTGTGGCGGAACAAGGGCACTGATTCTTTTAATTGTGGTGCTGAGGAATTTAACTGTGGCGGAGCCGCCACGTGAAATGGACCATGGTAAACCCTGATGCTACAAGCAATATAGAACAGATCTGACCGCTGCAGTTTTCCTACTTGAGCACAATTTTTCAATAGTTATAAATTAAGCAAAAATATCTACAGAAAAGTTTATAAAAATGATTTTTTTTACAAGAAAAAATGAGGAGAAAAACTATAAATATTACCTCAGTACTAAGGATCCACTGTCCAGTGCAAGTCTTTTTGTCCTTACTTTTATAGATAAGTTTTTCAATTGAATCGAGAACACCTGTCGAACAATACGCTTAAAACGCAATTATGAATATATACCTAACAAATTGGACAACGTTAGTTTATTGCATATCTAAAATTTAATATCAACCATCACCGTTTCATTATAAAATTGTTTGCACTTCAAGGAAGCATCTGTTTCAGAATAAATAAAGAATTATCAAATTGATAATTATGATAATACCCTATACATTAATAAAAACAAGATGTGTTTGTGAAACACTATGCGCCCGACGGCAACAAAGTTCAAAAAATATTTTTAGCATATAGGTCACAGTAAAGGTCACAAGGTCATTGATCTTGGTGTCATTTGAAAGAGCTCAATTAGTGAAGTAAGCGTACTTAATATGAACTCTCAATCTCTCATGCTTCAAAAGTTATGGCAAAAGTTCTAAAAAGCACTTTTTAGCATACAGGTCAGTCAAGGTCACAAGGTCATAACCTTGGTAACATTCAAAAGAGCTTTATAAGTAGAGTATGCCTGCCAAATATATAGTCTCTATCTCTCATGGTTCAAAAGTTATGGCGAAAGTTCGAAAAAGCTATTTTTAGCATATAGGTCACAGTCAAGGTCACAAGGTCATTTACCTTGATGTCATTTGAAAGAAATTTATTGTTGGAGTATGAATACCAAATACGAAGTCTCTATCTATTATGGTTCAAAAGTTAAGGCGAAGGTTAAAGTTGACGACAGACAAACAGACAAACAGATAAACAGACAAACAGACAAACAGACAGGACAAAAACAATATACCCCTCGGATCTATCGATCCGGGCGCATAAAAATGCGCAGTTACGATAAGGCTGCCCGAAAGCTTAAAATTCATATATTTAGAAATAAACATTTTATTTTTAAAGAGTCACTGTCTAGTAAGTATGCCATGGTATACTTAACTAGCTAGACAGTGATTCCTTTGTTTACAAAACTATCGATTTCGATTTTAAAAATGTAGACTAATAGATTTAATTTACACGAGTCCACCTATGTCAATTTCAATAGTCCCCGCCCACTGACGTCAAATACAAAGATATGCAGCCGCACGAGATTATTAGTTACATAGTCATTTAGTGACCGGGTACGGGATGATACATGTACCTGGTTAGTAATTCATACCTAGCGAGGCGGAGCCGATGAAATTTACTAGCCAGGTATCATCCCGTAACCGGTCACTAAATGACTATGTAACGAATTCAGCCCACCAATAACATAATTATGTTAGCATTATTCTAGTATTTTTTTAGTTTGAAATTTACTAAGAAAAATGTTTAAAGTTATTATAGGGTGAATTTGTTACAAAGTCATTTAGTGACCGTGTACGGTTGTAAGCTTGAATGACAGCAAATTCAATTTTTAAAGCAAAGTTTGATCATGTGACCAAATTGTTTTACATCCTAATAAAACTAAAAAAAATGATGCCTTAATTCTTAAGTATAAAACGGCTATTCACATGACGTCGTGGTAACGCTTATGACGTCATATCATTATATTTTCATATCCATTGCTCTCTCCCACTATGAACATGCAGACTCCAACTGCGTTCACAGTGCTATAGACGCAATTGCTTTTGCTATGAGTGCAATTGCTCTATCACACTAGTGTTGAACAAACTCTACTACGTCCTGATACGTGTTGAGAAGTATATATATGAAATGTTTTGTAAGAGGATTCAATATAAGTTTTTAATTATATTCTTTGAAAAAAAATAAATTCAGAATATTTAAAATTGCTGATTTATATCTTTAAAAATTCAATTTTGGTTAATGCATTTAATTGTATAATAAAACTTTTTAAAAATTTAGAGAACTGCCATATTTTTATTTTTTCGTATCATACATATTTGTACAAAGAACGATAACTCTTTACACTTGGGTAGTAATATTAAAAAAGAGAATTCTTTTTAACTAGTAAATCTACATGTATTTCAAAAATGATTTCAGCTATTAAAAATAAATAGAAAACTAAAAAAAATAATTATAGAAATGCATTCTGGCGTAATAATCATTATAATATGAAAGCATTCTAATCTTTCATCATAGTGTAAAATTATTGATTTTAGTCATTGATCGATGACGTCACAACTGCATCAAAACAAAGATTAAGAGAATGTGATGACGGCACTGCTTGTATCCAGATAACTGTGTTTAAGAGGAAAATACTTTATAAATTGTTTGTGATTTATTAGAGAAAAAGAGCATTGATCAGGTGTACTGATTTCAAAGACGTATAATTTCTTTACTGAAGACAAGAAGCCGCGTCCTTATGTAAGTCAGGATTTCCTCTGATATTCTTTAAAATAAATCAAAGAATGCAAATATAAGTAATAAACAATGATTATTCAGTGGACATGGCATTATGAATAGCAACTGCTCTGCTGGCATATTTTCCATGATGCGCTAGCGCGCATCATGGAATATGCCAGCAGAGCAATTGCTATTCATAACGGCATGTTCACTGAATAACGTTGTTTATTGCTTAAATGACGTCATGTAGTACGCCTTAATGTAAGTGTGCATATATGTTCCTTAAACTGAAAAGTGCTGCTACTTTCTTTTAATTGAGAGCGTGACTTAATAGGGACATAAAATACTTGGTGACGGTCAAGCATATTTCGACATAAGCACATCTATTAAACTCCGAAACGGGTGCACCAGTGTTCTTACTCCTCTAATACTACAATTCATAAAAGATGATGTCCGTAGACTAAATTTACATTTCACACGGATAGTAGGTATCGTACAGAAAATTAAAAGTCGACTTCAATTTTCTAAAAACAGCCATGAAATGGCATCAACGTGAGTATGGTGGCGTTTCCGGATGGCAGTTCTTAGCTACTGGCAATGAAACTGACAACAAACAATCGATTATTAATTTCATAAAATGTCATGACTGAATTCTTCAATCAAATTTTGATTTAAGGTATTCAGTGTATAACGAAGGGATTTTGAACGATTTTAAATAATTTCATACTAGTTAAAAACACATTGCTAGATAACGATAAAAGTGAAATGAACCAAATTCACAAGACTGATAACATGTAAGAAGACGGTCATTTTGCACATTTAAAGTTTTTAAAGAGTTATCTGCCCTTGATGAATAGAAAAAATATTTCTCAAACTTTCTTTGGTAAATAATTCATTTTATTTCATAGTTTGATAAAGAGGGAGTTTGTGCATATTTTCACCAAGACATTTGTTTGAAATTCAAATTACTTTTTATGATATCTTATTAAAACATGTGCTGCCCATAGACTTCAATGTAAAATTCAAGGTTATATTAATTCGACAATAATTTTGTAAATTCCTTTGGTGGAGCATTTTTATTTGATAACATCTTCAAAATGCTACCACAATTAAAAATATCAGACCATTCATTTCTTATGTACAAAATATGGTCGTTATACATTGAATACTACGGAAGCCCGTTGAGGCAAGTTCAGACAGAGAAATATTTTTTATTGCGTTTAATAGCAATAATTATTGCGTTTTATCGCAAAACTTTGCGATTAATCGCAAAAATCATTGCGTTTAAACGTAAAACACTTTGCGTTTAATCGCAAAAGATTGCGATTAAATGCAATCTTTTGCGATTAAACGCAATAATATTGCGATTAATTGCAATAATTATTGCGTTTAAACGCAATAATATTTTTGCGTTTAATCGCAATAATTTTTGCGTTTAAACGCAATAAAATTGCGATTAAACGCAATAATTTTTGCGTTTAAACGCAATAATATTGCGATTAAACGCAATAATTATTGCAATTAATCGCAATAATTTTTTGCGTTTAATCGCAAAAATTTAAATGCAATACTCTCTGCATTTTATCGCAATAATACTTCCTTTTAAGGATTTATTTTGAATTTAAACACAGTAATTCAGTGCTGAAGTTGAAATCAAACATCGGCTAGCCAAAAATTATCATGAATACTACGGTCTGATTCTTTAAAGAAGAACCGTTTGGTTCTGTGTCTTGTTGCTAAATGTTGCAGTTTG
>PRKT01000107.1:547509-559764 GCA_003671525.1 Saccostrea glomerata | reverse complement strand
ATAAGTGAACACTGTTTCATATGATTCTCATATGATCACCGTTTCATATGATTCTCATATGATCACAGTCAAAACATTCGTATGAATTTTACCTGAGTATAACAAGGACAAATTAGTGAACATTGTTTCATATGATTCTCATATGTTCAGTTTCATATGATTCTCATATGATTATTGTCAGAATATTCATATGATTCTCATATGCAGGATCTTTCATATGAGAATCATATGTATATTACTTCATATGATTCACATATGTATGATCATATGATTCTCATATGATTGGCCACATATGATTCTCATATGATTGTATATACATAGGATTCACATATGATCCACATATGATCTTCATATGAAAGGCAATGCAAATGTGGATCATATGTGGCTAAATTGCCTATGTACCGGTAAGTAGCATCAGCCGGGCGGGCATTGCAATGAGAACAGAAAAATCGTAGTCAATTTAATGTACTAAATAATGCCCTAAAAATTGGGCAGAAAGCGTATGTCAGCATCTGACTCAATCAGATTGTAATTAGAAAATGAATTTTTAAAAATACGAATGGTTTTCAAGAAATTTAAAAAGGTAACATGCTCACTTATTTTTTCCTTGAATTTTCATTACGTAGAAAACATGGTGAAAGACGTTTGTAAAAGGAACCCATTCCTGATCTTTGCACACCCAGTAGAATGTCAGCTCTACTACAACTGCGCAGTTAATATCAGTGATATAAGATTTCCATTTCATGTGGCAGAATGTAGATATCCAGACATGTTTTCAACAAGAACTCTTCAGTGCGAAAAATATACAGAAGTAGAATGCGGCGATCGCCTTGAAATTAAAAGTGAATGTAAGACTCTTAGGACTTTCTTTCTCTCATACATATACACCCTCACATACTTATATACACATACACTGAATAGAATGTTTCAAATGAAATTTCATTAAGACATTAATTTTTAAATCAACCAGGTAAATACAGAATAAATGCACGAGGTCACTGCAGATTCGGTAGTTGCGGAGCTCCCTGTGAAAGATGGAATCCTACATGTGAGGGTAAATCAGACGGAATGCAAACTTGGACATATCTAGAGGGATCCCCTTATTACGTGATATGTCACCAAGAAAGAGTTATCGAGAAAGGTCTTTGTCCTTCTGATTTAATTTGGGAGACAGTTTCTTTCCCATATAATGGGAAATGTACTCCTCAATTTGAAATACCCGAACGTTCAACGAGATGTTCTGAACTTGGAGATGGAAAATACCATTTCTCCAAGTTTTACAATTATAGCTATCGGTGTAGAATGTATTTTGCATGTGTAAATGGTACACGTACTGGAATGAAATGTCCGAATGACACAGTTTTTGATGCAGAAAGTGGTGAATGCAAAAAGGGGCAAGTTGGATTGGGTATAGAATGTGAACGTTATTGTGATTCACTCAGCTACAATGTGAAAAATAATAACACTCTTGTGTTTGGAATGAGGGAATGCCCATATCCTAACTTTTTTTCACGAGAAACACACCAATGTATTAACAAATATATTTCTTGTGGGAAAAGAAATGGAGGATCTGATGAATGTGAGTATAATGAAATCTGTCTGAGAGAAAATACATACGATAAGAAAAATAATGGATAAAATATAGTATCTGTTGCAGTAAAAATAAATTTTAGAATTTAATTAGTTATGATATGTCCATTCAAACTTTAAAATGGGTCAGGTTTTTTTTCATTTATCTTAATGAGTGGAATGTTAAAATGATATTTTAATAAAATATATTCATGTTTTGTACATTTGATTAAAGCCAACAAAAAAAAAGCATTGGAAAGTTCTCTATTTAAATTTCAGGTTCCTATTTTAAGACTCACCACATGCCTCATTACTTCAATTATAATAACATCTACCCAAGTTGCATAAATAAATCAGATGGGTTGCATGAACATTCAGTAAGAATCCTTTCACCATACTATATGATCTGTGAGAAACAACATAAATTCTGTGAAGGATTTTGTCCATACGATAATTTTTGGAAAACAGTGACTTTTCCCTTCAAAGGAAAATGTACATCTCCCTTCGAAATTCCAAAGCTTGAATATCCACATGGTGAGCTACCTTCTTGTCACGGTCAATCAGATGGAACTTTTCAATTTCCTAACCGAAAATGTGATGCTTATTACAAATGTGAAAACGGTACAGCGACTGGAATAAAATGTCCAGAAAATACAGTTTATGATCAAAACAGCGGAATTTGCAAAAATGGCAATTGTTCCAATTAGTTTCGTTTATCAACAAAATAACGATTCTGTTATAAATGCTGAATAAGCAGGAAATCATTGTTCATATGGAATGTAACTTTTACTTATTATTCAAACAATGTCCCTCTTTTTTCATTACATTAATATTATAGCATATATTTTATTTCCAATAGATACAGAAAAAAATTGAATGCCACTTTGATTTGAAGATTTTGCTTTTGCCCTTAAAATATAGAATATTCGGGGCTTACATTTCTTTTGGAATGTTCTGATAATGAATAATTACAAATATGCTTAAAAATCTTAGAAATGTTATTTGCTAAGTTTATCTAAAATGAATACTCATGGATATTCCCAATGTAAAACTACAGTTAAAATTCTTTTGAATGATAAATGCAATGAAAATTACTTAACACTTGATTTGCATATGTTTATTAATATTGACGGATACGTGAATTTGCACATTGTCAAACACAAACCTACATATAAAGAAGATTTAATTTGGTCCCCTTTTCCAGAGCTAGAGAGCACCGAAATTTTTTTTAGCAGTTTTCAAAAAGCATTCTTATTTATGAAGAATACTAAATGTATTCTATAAAGAAAGTTAGCAAGGTCATTGCATTCTACAAAATTATTATATCCAAATTAGTTTAAAGCTTTTTCATTGATTCAAAATACCATTTTTTCGGTCCAAAATATTCTCGGTGACAATTGATTATATCTAGATAACGTGTATGTAAATACTAGTATAAATGTACTAGAAGAAGAGGTGATGTGTATTAAAATTATTTTCCTTCCGCTCCAAGGACATTGTAACTGCAGTTGCAATATTGCCTAATTAGGCAAGCACATGTATATTGAAACATTCCTCAGAATATGTTATGAAACAGTACTCTAGGATACTAGTATATGCTTTCCTCAGCAATTGCAAGCGTTTGGACAGTACTGTAAACCAACTTTTATTCGCGTGCGAGAAATTTACGCGAAGTTCGCGAAGACTCCGTTATCGCGAATATTTCTTGCCGTGAACTGGTCCTTAAAGGGTATGTGCCTTTTAACAATAGATCCAAAATAGGCTAAATCGAGAAAATTAATCGTCGCAAAATAGTTTATCCCTTGTAAATCGTGAAATAAAGTCGTCGCGAATAACAATTGGTTTACAGTATTCCCTCTCGATCAAATGTAGATCACTGAATTTAATATCATATATAATCGATGAAGAAAGAGTTATTACATTTTTGATATACATGTAGATTAATTTAAATCACTGTACACATGATAACTGAAACTCGCAAAATAACTAAAGCAGATTTTTGTATCAACATGTTTTATGTCATATGTTAAAACAAATTAAAATGTCGAAAAATTATTAAAACTTGCTTTTTCTTTCTTATCTTTTATAAAATGTACATGTATCTAGTTTGAATTGAATAATGAAAAACTCATGCAATTCACAATAAGAAATACAATGAAACCGCCAAGGAAGACTAAAATTATGTACATCTTAAAATCCAATAGACAGTGAACATGGTGAATGGCAAGATAAACTTTATCTTGGCACAGGTTGTATTATTGTATTTCTAGTATTCATTAATCTTTTATCCCGTAAGCCCGCTACTTAATCACATGTTTTGGAGGACAAATAAGAACTGGCGCGGTGGCGTGATGTAGGACATAATCACTGACACTTCCGGTAACCGTCCGCCTCAATTTGTTTTGTCCTCGTGTTCCCATCACTATCATATCAGCTTCTAATTCCTCCGCGATGCGAACTAGTCCCTCTCCTGCATCGTCTGCATGTACACTGCGGACCTTCCCCTCAATCTGCATGAAATATTCATAATTATGTATTGTATCTCTTAGTGTATTATCATCAATATATTTAGAAGCAAATATCATGCATGATTCAATATCTACTGTGTGTATTCGTAACATATTTGCTTTTATCATAGGAGGATGTATAACACATACATGCATTATTACAAATTTTCTACTAGCAAAAAAAAAAAATAATAATAAAAAAATCACAACATGCCTTAAGGACATACGCAAGGTACCTTACCTAGCTACTGATAATATTTTTCAAGACATTGTTAATTTAAGATTAAAGTGACATCAGATATTCATAGACAAAAAATCAGCATGCATTACCAGGGTTTTTGGAAAGATATAAATTTTTCCAAATATTTGCATTATTCAAAGAAAAATATACAAAAATTATGAAACATAAATTCCAGATTTTTTATCCATCAAATTTGTTTTAGAAGCATTGTACAAACCCATATATAGACATTAAACATGCTAAAACTATAGCACACAGGTCCTTCATTTAGTGAAACTCTTCAACTCCAGGGAAGAGCCCAATAAAGTTCAAACTACATTGCGTATGACCATAAGCTTTCAAAATAGAGCCAGATAGTCAAAATTTTGATAATTCATTACTTAATGAACGAAAATGCCTTCATTAATAGAACTTTATGAAGAGAACTAAGATAAGCAACGATCAATTACTTACACAAAACGACTTCATCAGCAGGGCTAAGTCGTATAGCTTGTTTTCAGTATCTATTTTATGATCAGCATATGCTTTCCTTACAGCATTTACATCCACCGCAAATGGAATGTCTGCAGTAAAATAAATTGATTTAATATTTTCTGCTAAATAAAAGTTAAATTCATAAATCTTTATCTTCATTTTTTACCTAAAATTTTATCAATATGTTTAAAAAAAATTTCGAACATTAGGAGCCTATATTCTTTGTGTTTTTGATAAGTTTAGTGTGTTGTATGTGTTTCAAAATTTCCATCAATAATCAAAGATTTTGACTTAAAAGAAGATTAATAATCAGACGCATATAACTTGTAATATATGTTTATTCACCAATCAAGGGCCCACGGGGGGCATGAACAAATTATTACAATAAGATAACATTGATTACAATTCTATATCATAGGTGTATAATGTAACATGACTAGTGATTAGGTTTGACATTGAGAAGTGCATCACCACACTGCATCAAAAGCATAGAAAACCATAGGATGATAAAAAGAAAACACAATTAAATAAAAATGAAAGATATAAGGTAATTTAAAAAAAAATCTTGTAGTAATGGCAGTACTCTGATATATAACTAGTGCATCTTGAATACAAAGGGCACCAGGGGATGATACCTCTACACAGTCAGACTGGCAAACCTGTGCCCTAAGTATTGAAGACGGTCATTAAAAAAAAAATAAAGAATTGTTTAAGTATTATCAGAAATAGTAATTTCAATTAATAAGTACTTAGCATATAATTGTAAACTTGATGCAAACTAATCTCTTGGAGTTAGTTCAATATATATTTAACATTCTAATCTGAATATATGCATACCCACATACACAAACACACACTTATTGTTACACATATCCATGCATACAAAAATAATAATTTACATACAAATATATGTATATATATATAAGAGAATTAATATTTGAAATGAAAGTTTATTTTGGTCTGCCCATTTAACTTAAAATTAATGCTCTTTGGAAATTACTAGCATAATGGATACATGTATCAATAATCATGCAGAAATATTTTCATAACATAAATATATGCAAAGTAAAAAGGAAGGATAAATTATACTTTTTTACCATGAAATAATGGAGAAGTGTATATAGAGCGGTATATTTCCACAGCATGAACCAAAGTTATCCTGTCAGATTCTTTTCGGGCCATCGTTCGGTACCCTGGAATAAACATGTATATATGTACATGTATATGTTAGTTATACACACTGTAAACAAAGTAAAAGAACATTTTCTAGTAAGAAGCAGTATAAATCATAAGCAAATGCATACAGCTTAAAATAATTATAAATTAAAGCAGATCGTTGTCTTTGGAAAAGACACAAAATGAAACAGAAATGTACATTGAAGGGATTGGTGGTCAAGATAATATTAAACAGATCAAGTTAAAAAACTTTTAATGCTTTTACTACCATAAACATGATAAACTAGTTGAACATTTATACTTAAAGTAAAAATTTGAATTTCACTTTAAAAAGCATGCAATTAATATAAAAAAAAGTAATTTTCAAAGGGTTCAAAGTTTTGAAATGGCCATGACCATCAGATCATCTTTCATAAAAATAAACCAAGGTCAATTCAGGAAAAAAAAACACTAATAGTAATGTCCACATGTGCTACTGACAATTCATGTATGATTTATTCATGATTATCGCGTGTGGTATAAATGCATGCTGTCAGAACTTTCAATCTGATTTATAAAGGATCATTTTACTCTCACCATAGTCGAGTGCCTATACGTACAATTAAATGCATTCAGCGAGGCGTCACTACCGTCCATGGCTATAATCACGTTTCGTCTCTTCTTTGCAGCCGCTGCCATATTGTAGAAATTTCTTCATTAAAAAAAATCCCAATACACCACTCACTTAAAACACAGTCATGTTGAAATTGTGTCTTGAAACATGATCTGAAAAATAACAAATATTGCAAAAATTTGCTAAATGTCTCAGAAAAATACTTTTATAATAATGAATAATATCGCTATCATGTTAATTGAAGTAATTTTTAATTACTTTTCTAATTGTTTTCATATTATGAGTTTATGTGCATTAAACACCAGGACGCGGTCTGTGTAATTCCATTGATTGTTTTATTACTCCATTGATTGTTTTTTTGGTGTTATTGAATATCCATTGCAAAAACGTTTCACACATTTAAGACGACTATTCGCGTAAGGGATGCTTGATTAAAAAAATTTCTGTGCAGAAAGAAAACAGATTGCTCGAGAATATTAAAGTAGTTATTGATTGAAATAAATACCTCGCCCATAAGGCATTTCTACACTGGACTAATTAATCAGATGTGTGAAAAGAGAAGAGGCAATGCAAAGAATTTTATCCTAAAAGAGAACATGCTGTTTTCAATCAATATCCAGTTTAAAACAGAACTGAACCTAAACATGCTAAAAGAGACGAAACATCAAAAACTTTCTGCTACATGTATGCTTATATAAGGACATGTTTGATAAGGAGTGACAATTTTCTTTTAACCGAACTTTTTTTCAAGAAAAAAAAATCATCAATAGCTTAAAATCTAATAGCTTTAGAAGATTAAGAGCATTTTATTACGTGGTATATAAATAGTATGTAATTTTAGCTTATATGATGGTTATAGATAAATGTATTTACATGTATAGTTGCATTTATTGCATATCGTTTTGAACGAATAAACATTGTTATGTCTGTAGTCTCTTAAATGCTTTGCAAATAACACAGTTAAAGAAAATGGTGTGCAAGTCGCTGTCAATCTTACTAAAGATGATATAACACACTAATTAAAACATTATACTCACCCATTCACCGAGATTTTGATGGCTGGTGGGAGTTCCCTTATTCCATTATACACAAACACTCAGTGAATGTTATAAAACCAGTGTTCATTCTTTCGTTTCATGTTTTATGGATCAGATGTATGTGTGATCCCGTACGCTGTGAGTCAAACACGTCACGTGGACGATATCTACTTTATCTGGAGAAATAGATCAAGAGCTGAATAGGAACAGATGTAAAAGTGTTGGCAATTACAGTGATGAGGCTGAGTTTATGCCGTCAAAATCCTCTTTATTCTTAGATATGTTCCCCACTTGATCTATATGTACCTGTTTTGCTTACTGCAATAAATTAATCATGTTGAGAGTATGAATTTACTCCGAGTTCTGTGTTTGTTGTTATTAATATGATTTTAATTTTGCAAGCTTTATTCAATCAATTAATCATGAAAGACTTGATTTTTATTGACAATTGATTGATGGGGGAAAGTTAAAAGGGAATAATTTACTTTTAGAATAATATTTAGCAAAATATCTAGCAAAACGACTCTCATCATTCTTTTTGTAAATTTATCAAACAAACAAAAAATAATTTCGTTTGAATATATTCGCATATTATATAGCAACTTTAAGAAAAAACTGCATCCTTTGAATAGTCCTGAACGTGCTATAAACAACTGAAAAATTGAAGTTCAAATAAAGTTTTTATTTTACTTTGAACAAGCAAGTTGACTACTCTCTTCTGGTTAATACAATTAAGAAATCGTGCAGGCTACTTTAAAACATAGCCTTTTTAGCTATGATAGAAAACTTCTTTTATTGAAATTTGTTTTCTTCGTTGCAAACTGATTTTCACCTACTTCGCAAGAAACACATAAACAATGTAATGGTCTTATTTCATCAAACTTGCAATTGGCACAATTTGTCCTTTAGCTATGATAGAAAACTTCTTTTATTGAAATTTGTTTTCTTCGTTACAAACTGATTTTCACCTACTTCTCAAGAAACACATGAACAATGTAATGGTCTTATTTCATCAAACTTGCAATTGGCAAAATTTGTCCTTCTGTAAAATGAATTTACGTTTATTCAGATGATATAAGCCACAACAACTTTTCTCAGAAAGAGACGGAATTTACATGAAGTCTTAAGTACAATTTAAAAGTTTAATCTAATCTTAACCCAAGGAGTTGGAATGACCACAAAGAGAGACCAAGGATTTTTTCAAAAAAATCTTACGATTTCTTTTTAAAATATCCTACAATGAAGAAAACACTGATCATTGATATAAATACATGTACATCCGATTGTTGGCAAGGTGGGGCTTAAAATGGGTATAACATTAATGTAAGAATATAAAGGGATAATTTTGCGTATGGATATCAACATTAACTAAGGTGTGCGTTGTGTTTCATTGACCTCTTGTTAGTTACACGCTTCAATTAGTTACATTTAGGTCTCCCTTAGGTAGCAGTGTCAACGTGTTTCTACCTGTAACACTCGGTCCCTTCTTTGAATGAAATTAAAATCTGATATGCGGTTAATCAAGTGCTTGCATAAAATGGATATCATATTGAATAGATAAGGCCTGTAAAAATAGAGAGACAAACTATCCCCCGTCATGAAATCAATTACCATTTGCATTATTTCAATTGACCTGTGAGGTCGATGCCTGTTCGTAGGTACTGTGAGCAATTAATGAGTTTCCCCGTCTCATATGATATAATGGCAAAGTCCATGTTTTTTACAGGGAAACCCGACATAAGTGTCAGATCAAAAAGTAAAACAAGAGGTGCTCAATGGCATTATGTCATAAAGAATCTGTGAAAGTTTCATTAAATTTCAATTAGTGGTACATGCAGAGGAGTTGCAAATGAGAGATTGGTACCATTCAATATTATAGAAAAAATGGTTATGCCCATGTTTTGCTCTGAGAAACCTAACATATCTGTCCTATAAAAAAGTAAATTAATAGGTTAATTATGGTACTATATAACAAAGATTCTGTGAAAGTTTCATTAAATTTTAATGGGTGGTATAAGACGAGTTGCGGAAAGAGATGAGTACCCAAAGCGAAACGGACTGACGTGCGGACGGCCATCACGATCCTTGTCATTGACTTCTCATACACGTAGCTTAGAAACGCAATTCTACAAAACTTGACCAACATTTGTTTATGGCAAAAGCATGTACTTACACATTAATCTTTGTTTAAACAACACATAAGTTGCGCTTTATAGTTATATTTATCTTTGAGTAATCACAGAATGTCGCGGACAAAAATTTGAGAAATTTTAAAACTTGATGTATTTTTTATTTGCGATTTTTTAAAGAATCAAATACTTCGAATTAAGATTATGATTTAGATAAAAGAAAAATATAATTTTTTCCCGGTAAAAAACATGGAAATTCTAAAAGTAAATTGTTTTTATAATTTTATTCGGAAAAAAAAACAAAAACAAACACGAAACTGTAAATGATGTTAGATGAATACGACTTAATTGTTGTGAGGTCTGACGAGCTATAACTCTGACAAAGATTCTGATTATAAGGGAATTACGGCACGACGCACACCGCACAAATGGCCATAGCATTAGCTCTTTTAGCCTTTGGCTCAGAAGAGCTAATAATTACTTTCCAAGACCATGATACATATGATTTCAGCATTTAATGTATCTCTTTAATATTTAATGCTTTATGATAGGTGAAAAAAAAATAACATAATATAAATAATGTTTTCAGCCTTATTATGTCATTGAGAATATATTACTACATGTACTTCATACTAAGAACCCTGCTTTAAGTTTGATTAGTTTGAAAGAAAACATACCCTTTATAATAACAAAAATATTAGGGAGAGATTTTTTTTTAAATTTTGATATTTGACCTAGAAATTGGTTGAAGATCATTGCAGACCCTCCACCCCATTGCACAAAAGCTAGATTACACCAGGGGAGAAATATACTCTGGACTACGATTTTAAATAAAGATATACAGTAGATTTTGATACTAACCTTTGACCTAGAAAATTAGTCCAAGGTCACTCTTCATCCTCTATCCACAGGCTCTCTGTAGTTTAAGTTTGAGAGAGAAATATGCACAGAACAAGTGATTTTAGATGGAGTGATGGGTAGACACTGTCTTAGGGCATCCACAGAACAGGACCTAAAAATAATGCAGTATATATATACACATGTACTTGTATGTTAATGATTTATCATGCTGCATTGGACACATGATTTTATCATGGTTTAAGTATACATGTATCTTATGAGTATATTTTATACCGGTATTGCATGTACACTCAGTTTATTTAAGAAATAAATAACAAGTTTATAAACTTCAATGGGAGAGATACCACAAATGTATATATAAACAAGTAATTTAATTTTTTTTACATATATATTGACCAACATTATTTACATCCATTCATCATGTTCATGAATTGGCTGATCAAAATTCAGTCAGTTTTAGATCTATATGATATACCATAAAGGACTTTCACATTTACAAAAGTTATTCCCCTTCGCAGGGTCGATCTGGGGTCAACCGGCATAAGACGCTGTTTTCCCTCTTTAACCATGTTAACCGTATCAACTTTGAGGGACAATATCTTAGAAATAAAATCTGTATGAACATTATCATTATGATTTTCATGTTGCCCCCATACTCTGGCAATACAGATACAGATCGTAATTGTCCAATACTTTTGAAGATTGAAAATATTAACAAGTAACTTACAAAGGACAAAGTGGGAAAAATGAGCGATACGCTGACAATTGGAGAAAACTCTTAGGAATGTGAAATTATTTATTGGTGATTCCTGTTTTAATGTCACTGAAAAATTAAGAGACATTAAAAATTTAAACCCTATTGTCATACACGCATGCTGTTCTTTCATCCATATAACCTTTTAGTATCATAAAATTTACCAAAATTTAATACTTCAAATAATTTCATTGAATATCTATAATTAAATAAAGGAAACTCTAAAAACTTAGTGACTTGCAGAAATTGTTCCTTGAAGAGAAAAAAATCTATCATATTTCATATAAATATGTGCATAATGAGCCTTTTTTATTCATTTAGAACATATGGTATGTGCCTCATTTCCCTAAGAAATTTTCAAAGACAATGGACTATCTGTAAGCAGAAATCATTGCTGTTTACTTACATTGGAAAAAATTATGAAAATAATTTCCTTTTATTTTAAATAATGCTAAAAATAATTTAATCTATTAAAAATAATCTAACTGACTGTAAAATAACATTTTTCATAATCTTAATCTATGGGCAGATCACTCTAACTTCATAAAACTACCTGATATTAAAGTATGACTCTTTAGTGTGCAGTTTTTAGAGCTTCCTTTAAGAAATCAAAATACTGACCAGCAAGAAATCAGTTAATAAGCATTTCCTTTTTTTTCATTCAAATTTTTGGAGAGATCTCAGAGTTTTTTCCTGTTCAATTCAGGTCCAAGACGACAAAGTTTTATTGAAGTGTATGTACTAGAGAACTGATTGTATGTCAATCATAGCAATACACACATAACATGGAGGGGGCAAATTGTTTCAGCCCTAGCTTTTACATAAAACTTCTTGTAGCTCACAGCTGATATACCACAGTTCAATATTTAAATAAAATTTAGAATCTTTTTTTTT
>PRKT01000107.1:533527-544199 GCA_003671525.1 Saccostrea glomerata | reverse complement strand
ACGAAACTGTAAATGATGTTAGATGAATACGACTTAATTGTTGTGAGGTCTGACGAGCTATAACTCTGACAAAGATTCTGATTATAAGGGAATTACCTCTCTTTTATATCAAATGCTGGTGTCACAGCAAGTTACATAAAATTTAAATTCTCACTTCCAATTTTTTTCATTTTAAATTGATGGTGTATATTTTTGCAAAGAAGCAACTAAAGCAAATTATAAATGTGTAGTAAAACATTACAGTAACCGATTTCTGTTCAAAACCTGAGGTACTGTGAGCAATGAGCTCTCTAAATGATACCCCGCCTCCCATATAAATATAATGGCAGTGACCATGTTTTGCTATTGGAAACCAAAAATATGTGTCCAATCAAAAAGTAAAACTAGAGGTACTGTGAGCAATGAGCTCTCTAAATGATACCCCGCCTCCCATATAAATATAATGGCAGTGTCCATGTTTTGCTCTGGAAAATCAAAAATATATATGTCAGATCAAAAGTAAAATAGGAGGTGCACAATAGCAATATGAAATTGAGAATCTGTGAAAGTTTCATTAAATTTCCTTCAGTGGTATGAGAGGATTTGCGGATAAGAGATGGGTACTCCCAAAGCGTAACAGACGGACGGACGGACGGAAATACCGATTACTATATACCCTCCCACTTTTCAAGCGGGGGGGGGGTATAATAAGAGGTCACAATGGCAATATGTAATTACGATTCTGTGAAAGTTTCATCAAATTTCATTCACTGGTATGAGAGGAGTTGCGGATAAGAGATGGGTACCCTAAAGCACAACAGAGGGACGGACGGACATACCGATTACTATAAATTATACCCTCCCGCTTTGCAAGCGGGGGGTATAAATATGTTAATTTACTTTTTTCATATACATGTACGTGATAATATATTTTAAGCTATATATCAAAGTTATTTTAAATGCCCGATGCTCTGGTCGATCCCTTGGGGCGTTAACCCGATTATAATAAACCTTAGAGTTTCCATCTGAAAATTGCTCAAATCATACTAGTAAGAGAAGTCTATTGAACGGTTTTACCAACAAACCCTGATTATATTTTTTTTTAAATCTTTGTGTCTCTATATATACTCCTAGTTTCGTTTATTTGTCAAGCTTCGTGTTCTTATCAATTTAATTCGAAATATATATATCCTACAGAAAATTTACATTTACATTTCTTTAGAATTCATATTTGGGTAGATATTAAATAATTCTTTTCAATTTACAATATCAAATTACCCTGGGACAAACATAATAGCTGTTTTCGAAGTCACAAGCAAAACCGAAAGTGGATTTCCATTTAAAGTTGATTGAATCAAAAGTGTAATATGGGTAAAAGACTCCTGAGCGATTCATAACCAGATGATATTGTAAGTATTATTTTTCATTTAACGCACAGTTAACAGTATATGTAATAAGCATTAAATAATGACTAACTCAAATACTCGTATAAACATATTTTCAAGGATTATTTTATCAAATACGAAAGTAGAATGACAGGTCAATCCATATGTTTATTGTCAAAATGAGAAAAATTGAACCATGGGTTTGAGATATTTCGAACAATTCTTTTAAAAAAATCAAAAATAATCAGTAGATTACGTAGTAATATCTGACCAAAAACCACAAAAAATGACCTACAAAATCGTAGATCATTACGTGTTCTGTTTTTACCCTTCAATAAGAAACCTGGAGACTACATTAACCAAGGTCTTTAAATGTCAGATCTCGGAATAAATTAAATAAAATTTTGTGTAATTTTAACTTTTAATTATGCAATGTTATTTCATTTTGGTCTCGGACACAAACAATCATTCGTCATTGATATATACGCTTTTAAATACAGGTTTGCCTATAAAAGGGGCAATTAGTTCCCTTGAATGCAAACCGATTGTAAGACCTGAATAAATACATATATCTATATCTATATTTTATGCAATGATGAAAAATGTACTAAGCAGTTTAGGAAGGGAGATGATATATAGTTTACAAGATATCAGTTTCAAGATTTACAGTCATTTTTCATACATGTATCGGAAAGAAACATATAAGTAAGGTTTATCTAAGTCTTGAGTTCTGATCTTGCATTTTCTGCATTATGTATGTATAACTGAATTTTGTTTGCTCTGTCATTCATAACATGAATTTTATAGTTCTGTTCAAATATCATTGCAGTTGAATTTTCTCAATGAGAGCAATAATGAAATATAGTCTGTTTTATCAATGATGTTTTTCAACCGCTTTATTATCCAAAATAAAGGTTATACAAGTATATCATATACGTCTACATTGTACTAGACTTTTTTTTTATTCATTTAGAATATAGTTCTGGTGTAGAAGCTTCCATTGCCACTGACATGAAATAATGGCCATCCAGGTAAAAGAATCAACAGTATGTGAGGAGGTCACTAACATTTGTTCGAAAATGGAGGAAACATCTGTTGACGAAATTGTCCTTGTGGCAGCCCTAGACTTCGGAACAACTTATTCTGGAATTGCTTGGTCTTTTACGTCCGAATTTGAGAAATATCCTCTTCGAATCAACAGTCTTCAATGGTCAAGCATGGTTGGTCCTTCGCAGGCCACTTACAAAACACCAACTGCTTTGCTTCTAAAATCAAATAAAGAAATGATGGCATTTGGATACGAGGCAGAGGAACAATATAGTGAGCTGGCAGACGATAATGCTCATTCTGGTTATTATTTCTTTAGAAACTTCAAAATGATGTTGTATGAAAATGAGGTACGGTTTCTTGTACATGTTTTGAAAAAACTAAACCTATAGATACATCAATTTATATTTATAAATATAAATTAATGTATCTATAGGTTATTTGTAAATATATATATTTACAAAAAAAGTTTTATGAAAGCAATATGAGCCGCATTTTTGAGATTTCTAATTTGCTATGAAAATGTGTCATTATGATAAATTTGTAACCATTTTAACCTTTCATCTGTTAGACTGAAAAAAGTATTAAATTGTTTCAAAAGAAATACCTATGTACATACCTATACAATGAAATATTTATTGTATGAAAAAACAGTAAATATTATCCTCTTATAAAGCAATTAAGGCTCTCTAATCTATATCAGCACAATTAGTAATTCTTCCGGAACAGTAATGCTCTGTTGCTCAATCCCGGTAAAACATTAAAATTCAGAACACAAAATAAAATAAATGCAATGATAATTTATATTGTATTATCTAAATATGCTTAAAGATATGTTATTTTTAATAGTGCATACAAACATATCTTTTTGAAAACTTCCTAGACTCTGAGGAATGACACAGTTCTTGTTGATGACGAAGGACATGCAATGCTAGCCAAAGACATTTTTGCGCACAGTATCACTTTCATGAAAGGCCGCCTTCTAGATGAATTGAAGTCCAGGGGAAATATGATTGGAGAAGAGCACATCAGATGGGTGATTACGGTCCCTGCCATATGGAATGATGCCGCCAAGCAGTTCACTCGAGAGGCAGCAACTAAGGTTTATTTGTGTTTAGTCTAAACATTGTGGCTCCCAATGCATAGAGTAAGAAAGTGATCACTACGTTGCGGGTTCGAATCCACTGTGGGACGTAGAGACATGTCCTTCTGATGCGATCGAATTAATCGAGGTTCCGTGTTGCAGGTGTTGGCAAGAAAAGATCCCTCACTTCTCAATGTGTCTGAGTGCCGAGTATAAATAAATTTGCAGTTATCCATCATCAAGTGGCGCGTCATCAAAGAAGTTAAAGAATCTCGGACGTTTAACGTTATCAAATGACAAACAAAATCCGATGCGTAAATAGCATGTAAATCTTAAGCAATGAAATTAAATATGATCGATTGTAAGAAAACATTAGTATCATAAAAAAGAAATGTAGCAAAATGAATTCTTGATGTTACATGACTGTTATTATGTACTTGGCATTTTAAACTATTTTCAACTCCCTTTAAAGTGTTTAAGAAGTTGCATTGATTTGTCTCTATAATAAATACTACAGGCTGGTATACCGAGGAATAGAATAAAACTAGCTTTAGAACCCGAGGCTGCATCTATATACGCCAAAGAAATCCTCATACAAAGGTCTCAGGGTTCAAGTCAGCAACGGTCGCCATCGTTTGAAGAGGGGACCAGGTTTATTGTTCTTGATCTTGGAGGTAAAAATTAAGTTAAAAACAATTCAATTCAATAATCAATTTACTAGTTTAATGGTAGAGTTATGTTTTCGAAATGATTTTTTTCGCCAGAAAATATAATCTTAAGTTTAATGAAAGTGAATGCGATTTTCTTTTTATTTTACTCAACATGATTACTTTACAAACATCTTTTAGGGGGAACCGTTGACATTACACTGAAAGAGATATCAGACGAGGACACAGTCAAAGAAATTATTCACGCGTCCGGTGGACCTTGGGGAGGACTGGCAGTCAATAAAGAATTTATGGCCTTTTTGGAGAGCTTAGTTGGGAAGGATGTTATTGATGAATTGAAAACAAATCATAAAGCCTCCTGGTTAGATTTAGAGAGGGAAGTCGAGTCAAAGAAGAAAACTACAAGAGGAGACAAAGATGGACGGATTCTTTTCCAAATACCTGCCGAATTACCTGAGGTGTATGAGAAAAAGAATAACAAGAAACTTCTAAACGCCATTGCCTTTGAATCAAAGTATGCCGGGAAAATTGACATTAAAAGAAATTGTCTTAGAGTAGATAAATCCATCTTGGAAACTTTTTTCAGGAAATGCTTGGATAATATTACGAAGCACACTAAAAGTCTGCTAGCGAAACCTGAAGCTCATGACATTAAGTATCTTATTCTCGTTGGCGGGTTTGCAGAATCAGAGTTTATGAGAACTGAAATAGCTAACGAATTTACTCATCTTCAAGTTTTCATCCCAGACGAACCATGGCTTGCAGTTATGCGAGGTGCTGCTATATTTGGTCAAAAGCCGTCAGTGATTAAATCAAGAATATCCAAGTATTCCTATGGAACAGCCGTCATTCGATATTTTCTGGAAGATTTCGATGATCCAGCAAACAAAATAGAGGAAGACGGCAAACCATACTGCAAAAATGTGTTTAACAAGCTTGCAGAAGTCGGTCAATCTTTTGAAGTCGGTGAAACAGCAGACACCGAAGTCTTTGCACACAAGGTCGATATGACCAAGATGAAGATCCGGGTTTATAGGTCTAGTGAAGCGAATCCGCGGTACGTCACGGATGAAAGCTGCTTACAGATCGGGAATATGCTGCTTGACATGCCAGGTTACGGAATAGAAAGAAAGGTCACGGTGTCTTTAAGTTTTGGCGACGAGGAAATAACATGTAAAGGAGTCAATGAATCAGGTGAATCGGTTCATGTTACATTAGATTTGCTCTCCGATTCGTAGGTGGTTCGACTAGCAGACCATGGAATTACATACAGAATATAGAGTCCTGGAATTGCAACATTTATGATTATTGTGCTAAGGCAAAAACTCATTCATGAGAACATTATAAGTTTGGGTAAATCCATTGGAATGACTGTCTTAGCAAGCAATCAGATTCAATGTTACTGATTCACAAATAATGTTTATTGAAGTATTTATTATTCTAACTTGTATACATTCATATAGAAATATCTCCCAAGTCCCCACTGATACATGTAGCTTTGTAATCTATTACAGTGTTTTAGTCAGAATTTTCATGGTTTTAAAGTGCTATGATTGCTTTAAATACTGTTACGTTTGTTTGATTGTAGGAATATCATTGTTTTACTTTATACTCGTATTTTATCTTTCAATATGAAATCATTGTAAATCCTACCTCATTTCAATTTTCTGCTTTTTTTTTTCTTCATTTTTTTATTCATACATAAATGTATTCTTTAAAATTTTATAAATCTTTTTTATAATGTCATGTATTTAACAATAAAAAGATAATCAGAAAATATACTAGATAACAAGGATTTTTGTTTTGATAAAACATTACTGACATGTATCAGATGATTAACGTAAAAAAAGTTAGGTAGGATTATTAACCCTAAGGCTTGTTTTTCAAAAAACATTTTTGTAAAAACTCGCTTTTTGAACCTTTAAGATTTGGACATGATATCAATTTAAATACAAAAAAAAAGAAAATAATCAAGTTATTTATGTCGTATAAAATAAGAACATTTTAACTTACAATATCTAAAAAAAGATATTAAATAATTTTTAAAGAAACAAAAATGAACCAATATCTTGAATTTCAAATTAAAGTCAGACGACACGTTTCCTCGAATATATGTTTAAACTTGTATCTTTTCGTATTCTTATGGTATATAAAATAATATTTTCAGACATTTTACATCGCCTTCTTATGATTTATACTATATTTTCAAAATGTAGTAAAAAGGAATAATTTGCAAAAATATTAAATAGGCAAATCATTTACCGTATATATTATAGGCTTATTTTCGCTCTTTCAAAAGCAATTTCGTTCCATTTTATAGTCATCCCATTACAGAAATTATATAGTGCTCTTTGATATCACTATGTTTGAAATTCTCCAACCTGTTACTAGGGTGAAAGGGGGCGAAGATAAAACGGACATTTTTTTGTGCACAGTAATTTTCAGTAACACTATCTTGTACAAATGACTGGTATTGTAAGATGCCTAATTTTTTTTGCAGATAACATATACGGTACATGTAGCAGTACAAATTATTGAGGATAATTTATCATAATCATATATATTTTAGAAACGTGTCATCTGACCTTATATCAAATATTCATTTTTCAACACAAATATAACAAATGCATAATGTTACACTACAGCTTGCCGTACAAAATCTCTAGGATTATATTTACCACACAATACTCTATAACTACAAATGTTGTACCTGATTTATATAATACATGACATTTCTATTCGAAACAACAACGTTTATTATGCTTCATTCATCACACACGAACCTATATCTTTAAATAGCATCCCATATCTGAATCCTTCCCATAATTTTACAAATTTTACCCATTAATAATATTAATTAAAGTATTAACTTTGAATTGTCTGCCTTTGTAGAACTCGCAGCATGAATGCTTGTAAGTCAGTAACGACTAAGAACAAACGGTGGTCCAATTGCACGTGACTTTACTTGGGGGGACAGATGATCACGGGGACGGGGGAGTGATGGAGGACATAGTCACTGACACTGCCCAGAATTGTTCTCCTGATGGTACCCATTCCCCGGGTCCCTAGAACGATCATATCGGCGTTTAGGTCTTTGGCAGTTTTCAGGATTCCTTCACCGGGTTTTTCGGCATGTGTGCTTCGAACTTTACCAGAAGCCTTAAAAAGGAATTTCATTATTGCAGCATTATATTGTATTGTTAAAGGTGTTACAAATCTTAAAGATAGGAAATTGTAAACAATAGTTATCATCTTAAACGAGGAAAATATTCTCAATCCAACGGATTTTAAATTGTCTCTTATTGAATTAAATGATATTTAGCAGCTTATGAGAGTCAGAGAACTAAAATTTAAAGTTCCATAAAATCATTTGAAATATACGTCCCTTATCTATACATGTATCACTACATGTATGTTAACAAATTTTATTCATTTTTTCTTTGTATTCTAAATGATATTTGCGGGAGTTAAAAAATTATTTTAATTTATGATATTTCTTTAAAAGCATGAATAAATACAGTTTTCAGAGTTTTGTATAAAGGGTAGTTATAAATCATGAAATAAAAAAAAAACAACAAAATCAAACAAGAAATCAAATGTTATATATTTGAAATTAACTCCTCGTAGTTCAGGTGTGTCTCTATCTAAATCAATTATCAAACAATGAAAAAAAAATATTGTGTAAGAACAAGATAAATCTACTTTCTTGCCTAATTATATGTATTAAGGAGTAACACAGGAAGACAGAATTTCAAAAACACAACATTTTACGTCTAGAAAAGACTATAAAACGAATAACTGGATGTTCAACAAGGGGAAAAATACATTATTGATAAGGCATCAGATGTGATTTCCTCAAAGCAATGACAGGTTTATGAAAGATGTATGACATAATTACAGATGAAGAAATCGATCAGCATTTCAAAGTCCCAACAAAAAAATACATTACCGTGTAAATGAAAATCTCAAGGAGCTTATTGAATCAAGGAATTTAAGGACCAAATATATGTGACTGCAGATCTCCGAGAAGGCAGTGAAGAGAGAAAAAGATGAATGATTTTGACCTTTTACATGTTTTATCTTTTTGGTCCCAATATTGTTCCTTCCTACATTATCGAAATCTATAATTCTATTTCATTGAAAAAAGATGTCAACTTGATATACCACCTGTAAAACCTTCTAAATCAAATTAACATTTATTTAATTAACTTCTGACCATGACCTTGTGACTTCAAAATCAAATGAGAACCTTTTCTTCAAAGAATGGAGTTATTATTAATATTTTATGTCAAAATATCAACAAAAAATTTCCTTTGACTTCGAAATAAATTGGAATCTTCTTTAAATTGTCCTTTACTGGACAGCTGATTTATAGTTCCATTTCTATTTCTAAGAAAATATAATTCTTAACATTCCGTTCAACAAAAGTGAATTCATTCTATCAATACTTAGTTCCTAAACTTCATAAAATTCAAACAAACCCAGCAGAAAAGACTTTTATGGAAGTGTACTTATGTATACATTTGAATGTCTCTTTTTTTTAATGATAGTAACCCACGCTTACATGTTCAGCTCTCATGATTTCTGCAAATTGTTCCAACTTCTTTTTTACTTCTTCTGCGTGTTTTTCTAACATTGCTTTCAAAGCTGTTCTGTCCACGGAATATGGAACTGAAATTTATAGAATAAAGATTAGATTAGGAAGATAATGCATACAAAGACATCATATATTTTAAATTTGAAACTCAACTTCATCATCAAATACACTACGAAAAGTATAGTTCCAGACTTAAATTTATATCTCTGACACAAGCTTAAATTTTAAAGAGAACGCATTAAAATCTTATTCCAACAGCTGTTGCTGTTAAATCTTGATTCAAGCAAAAGTAACTAATATATTTACGGCAGGGAATTCCCGAGTGTGCTTGCAAAATATGTGTATCATCGTGCTATTCCTGCATTATTTTTGCTCAGCTGTATTAATGCGTTCTGAATTCGTTTTTACATACCATTAAACCATTGCCTTCTGAATTCGTTTTTTTTTTTTACATACCATTAAACCACTGAGTTGCATAAAGCGGGTCGTAGACCTCCACCGAGTATACCATTACCACCTGATCGTCATCTTTCTTAATAGATTTACAAAACCCTGGAAGAAATAAAAAATAGATTTAGACTCGTGACAGATCATATTTATATGCATCAAATTGTTACATATCAATCGGGAACGTATTTGCTTTATTTATAGCTAAAGAAGATATCGGCCGAGATTCTCTTATTGTGCTTAAATAGAAGTAGAAGTTGTGACCGGAATAATAACTAAAGACATCAGATTTTAGGAAAGAGCTGATAGGGCTAAATGAGTGTCAGGTGATAATTTATCAATCTATCTACTTTAATTTTAACCTTCCTTGTTCGGGGGTCATTTGATATTATACACAACACCAAGTTTGTTTGTAAACATCATACAAAGATACAAATGTTGTCCTCATTAATCATGTTAATTGTATGAAGGAGAAAACTACTTGTAATTAGGGCTGACATATTTACATCTAGATCTGATAAATAAATGTTAACTTGTATTTTTGTGGAATAATTTTTTTCTTTTTTTTTATTTGATAGAAATCGTGAGAACATGCATTATCAGAACTCTGATATCTATAGACGGAAATCTATACACATGAGCAAATTCCTTTTACCTTGTACAAGTTACACAATGCTGATAATGATGGATGTTGAAACACCTACTGGCACTGTGTTAGATTTGCATTCTTTGGTTACCAAATTTACAATCGGACTTTATTTAGAATCTTCCTGGTTATCCATGTTATCTATGGGCATACCGTAGAATGGTTAAAGATCGTTATTTCAACTTGGAGAAGACCGTAATGACAATCGATTGGCAGAAAGGCCGATATTTTGTAATTGTAGAGCAAATTCAGAGGGCAACCCGTATAGAAAATAACTGTTCAATTAATGTAGCTTTCTAATAATATAGACAGGATCATTTATCATAACATAAAGCACATGCACATAATCATGTTCCTGGTACTAGAAAAATATATCTACATTGTATTGATCGCACGTTTTATAGGGAAATATAAGCTGAAAAGCATTGAGTCAGCTGGGAAATTGCTGTAATTTAGTAATTCGCCGCTTTGCAAATTAATACAGGACATAAAAATGCAACGTTGCAACTTTCTGTTATTCTAGCATTTAATATATGCGTAATTCATACATTCCGCATCAAATGCAAAACGCAATTACATGAAATTGTTATACAATCATGACTGCGATAATATTTCACTAGAAAATACGAGATACAAAGAAAGAACGAACTCGTTTTAAATGCTGATTTTGTTCAGTATGTATTTTGACAGTTTATTTTTTTTTTAACTTTTATTATTTTCATAGATTTTTCGTTCCAATGAAGCAATAAATCATCATTTTTTTTTTAACATTACAGAGGAAGTGCTGCACTGATATATGACTCTTGATTACCCCCCCAC
>PRKT01000107.1:439622-533083 GCA_003671525.1 Saccostrea glomerata | reverse complement strand
CCCCCCCCCCCCCCCTTACACACACACACTCTCTCAAATTTACATGATACATAAACATGATAAACTGATAAAATGTATTAAACATGTTCACAAATCTCATTTCCTTACATTGCTTCCATGTTTTCAAAAAAGTAACATTACGCCATAATATGTTGAAAAAAAGTTGAACATTGGGCCTATAGGCATGCTATACTCATATCGAATTCAAGCAGTTAATTTGCTTTCCCTGAAATTGAGAACCAAAACTTTGATCCTCCCCTGTTACATTGTTTACGTACTCGTCAAGGCACACGCGAGCTACTGTATTTTTACGGCATAGGAATTTACAATACACATGCATAATAATGCCTATTCACCTTAGTATATTTACGTAGTATTACTTACATTTGAATGCATTCACAGCATGTTCGCTTCCATCCATCGCTACGACGATCGTTCGTTGTCTATCGGCCATCTTTGTTACAGAAGGTTCTCGTTAGCGTTCGACACAGGTGAAATCTCCTTCTTCTCTATCTGCCCTGCGTTTGCCGACTCGACATTTAAAAAAAATGTGTAAACAATGTCACGTGGAAAAACGAAATGGCGTAGTTAAATATTTCGTGTTCTGTCAAGAGTACATGTGGGTCAAATCAATGATCGAATCAGGTCATAAACATTAAAATTATGAATGACATCTCTTTTGTCATCCGCTTTCGTGAAAGCGTCTGTCTGTCTGTATCTCCGTCTGTCACAATTGCAAAAACTCAAATTTAACCTTGGTTTAATTTGATATCTTTTGAATGAATAGAGACGAGACTTTCATATTTAATACACACGTACATTGCCTGTGACAAAACCTTTTTAACGCCAAGATCTTGAAGTGTCATATATTTGACACAATATTCAATAAATATTCATAACATCTTACCCACAAAAATACCGAAAGCGGGGACCCTCGCCATTCTTTTAATTTGTTTTGTTTTTTTTTATTACTGATGGATTTCATCAGAATATGTACATGTAACTGCAAAGAACAAAATATTTGATCTTCTTTGTTATACCAGTAAAAGTCTGATGTAGCATGAATATTCAATGAAAAATTAAGCAATATAGAAGACGAAGGGGTCTATGAAATAATAGCAATAGTACTGAATATGTATGCGGGGGAGATGTTGTATTTCTGTTCCCCGCTTTCGCGAAAGCGATAGGGCTTTAAATCTTATTCGTATGTTCGTCCGTCAGTCTGTCTTTCCACCTGTTACAAAAACTTTAACATGAGTAATTTAGTAACTTTTAAATTAGAAGAGATTGGACTTTCATTATGCACATGTGTATTGACCGTTACAAGACCTGTCTCAACACACTAGGTTTTATGGCCCTCTGACCTTGAAGATTGGCCCACATTTGAAAAATTTTAACGTTACTTTAAATTGACCATAACTTTTGAATCAAAGAAGGTAGCAGGGCTCTCATTTTAAATATACTATGATTTTACCTTATGGCCTTGACCTTGAAGTTTTACATGGTACCTACTTTTTTTTTAAATTTTAACCTTGATCATTTCTTTTGAATGAGATGAGATAGGACTTTCCACGTCACACGTATATTATCTGTGATATGACCTTTTTAGATACACTTTGAATTTGACCACTTGGCCCTGAACGTTGACGTTTGACCTTCAAAAATGGTATTTTTTCCTTTTTAACTTTTGATTGAGAAGAGATAATATCATAATGGTTTTTATATTTGACATATATACATTACCTGTGACAAGATTTTTCCGAGCATGCTATGATTTCTTACCCCTTGACCTTGTCCTTAATGTTTGACCTTGGTCTCCGTGGGTGAGTTGTCATTGTTTATACATGTAGCATATTGTGGCCAATATTTGTAATTTATTTATTGCTCAGGATAAACATCCTATGGCATATATAACAAAATGTACAATAATATTTACATAGGAAATGAACGGTTGTACATCTTTGACATTATTAACACTAATGAGCTGTATAAATTTAAACACAGAGTGTTTACTCCAATAATATTTCTTAATGAATTTTTTTCTCAAGTCTACGTATTTAGGACATATGAGTATAAAATGATATTCATCCTCTATATCTTTATGTGATTCACAAATTGGACAAAATCTTTGGTCTCTTGGGATATTTTTGTGCCTACCAGTTTCAATTAATAGGTTGTGCGAGGACAAACGAATTTTAGAAATATATCTCTTAAACATTTTTGGAATAGGCTTCACCAAGTAATACTGTAGGCAGAAGTTACTAACCAAGTGTTTATATATACTACACTTTGATTCTTTATCCATATCACATAATAAATTCTGTACAAAATTATCTTTCAATCTCTCTTGTATGACATGAAGACAAATTCGACTATCCAAGTTATTCTGTTCATTCCAGATATAATTAAGTCCTAAATTACATAGTTGTTTTTTGATAACACATGCCCAATTATTACCCTTAAAATCTGGATTCTCACACTCACTATATAACATACCATATGCCGCTTTCGAAATACAATTGCTTGTATGTAACAATTTAAACCAGTATTTAAACATTCTAGTAATACGTGAAATATACATAGGCATAGGGCCTGTTTCAAAATACAGCATCACAGTGTTTGTATTCTTTTTCACTCCTAGTACATTCCTTAGAAAATCTAAATGAATTTTTTCAATATCCGGACCCTTATGATGACCCCACACTTCACATCCATAATTCAAAATGCTGCTTACATATGTGTCAAAAAGAGATAAGATTGTAAAGTGGTTTAGATATAATTCACTGACGGATGCTTTAAGAGCAAACATAGCTTTACGTCCCTGAGAGGCTAATTGCTTCTGGGTCACCAAGAATTTTCCATTAAAATTTAATAGTAACCCAAGATACACAAAATGATCCATCACCTCTATCTTTTTACCATTAAATGACCATGTTTCATTACAACCAATTTTCCCCCCGTTTCTGAATACAACAATTTTAGTTTTTTCAACATTAACTTCCAGATCCCATTCTCTACAATAGTAAGATAGGGTATTTAACATATTCTGCAATTCATTAGCTGTCTCTGCACAAATTACCATATCATCAGCGTACATAACTATAAAAACATGCAAAGTATATAGTTCTAAAGGGATATTAACTTCAATAATAAAAACAATTTCCAGATCATTAACATAAAGTGTAAAGAGCATGGGAGACAACACTTCTCCCTGTAATAAACCAACTAGACTTTCAAAAAATTGTGAAATGTTGCCTGGTGATTTTACACAGCTTCTTATATCACTGTACATAGATTGAATTATTTTAAGTAATTTCCCTTGTATTCCATAATATATAATTTTCATCCATAACTTACTTCTAACTACCAAATCGAATGTTTTTTTATAATCAACAAAACAACAATATAATTTTTTCCGACTTTGCGTGTATTTAGTTATTAAACTATGTAAAGCAAAAATTGCATCAACCGCACTCAATTTTGGCTGAAATCCAAATTGTGCATCAGCAATATGAACGCCCTAGCTAGCTATTATATGACGTTTGACCTTCAAAAATGGTATTTTTTCCTTTTTAACTTTTGATTGAGAAGAGATAATATGGCTTTTATATTTGACATGTACATTACCTGTGACAAGATTTTTCCGAGAATGCTATGATTTCTTACCCCTTGACCTTGTCCTTAATGTTTGACCTTTGTCTTCGTGGGTGAGTTGTCATTGCTTATACATGTAGCATATTGTGTCCAATATGAACGCCCTAGCTACACATGTAGCTATTATATGCCAATCATAAGATATCACCAAAGTTTTTTTTTTGAAAATTAGATCAAACTTGAAGATCAAAGCCAAGGGGTAAGAAATCATAGCATACTCGGAAATATCTTGTTGATATTATTGATACAATATAATTTATACATGTATGAAAATAAAATGGAGACTGACGATCGCATTTATTTGGTTGCCCACGGAGCTTGCTTGTTGTATACTTTATTCGAAACATACATGTATAATTATCCATCTGAGACTTTTAGGAATCATGCATGGATCAATGTACAGTTATTTCCATGTTTAAGTGGCAACACTGTATTGACATTTCTGTATGAAAACAAAATAGAAAACTAAGTATTTAAAGATTTTCACAAAAATGATTTTATTATCTTTGTCTTTCACTCACAGTTTCATAAATACTTTATAGTGATACTGTGTCCAAAAATTCTTAACCATTTCAAGACTTCCTACAGCTAGTACCCACGTATTACATAACTATGGCAGACAGTACATATAAATGTAAATTCGTTATTTCGTCTCGTTATTTCATAACTACAATGTTATCAACAGCCCATGAATTAGATTCCAATAAAACAGCAATGATGCAAAGAATATCATTTAAAAGCAGAATGGAACCAACCAGGTACAGTCAAAATGGTATGCACAATATCATCACGATAGAAATACCCTGTAAACGTACCCCTCAATTCAAATGAAGCAATATGATTGGTTGATTTAAATGCTGACTGCATGACGTCACAGTCAAAGGGATTCGATCGACCAATAGAATTTAAGATGTGCCTGGTGGACACACTATAACAGGTACATTTGCATGATGAACCACATAGTCACTAACACTTCCGAGAACTGTTCGTCTGATAGTTCCGAGCCCTCTACTTCCCATGATTATGACGTCAGCATCCAAATCTTTTGCTGTTTTGACTATACCATCCCCTGGGCTTTCTGATTGGGAAGTTCTCACTGTGCCAGTTGCCTGTGGAAAGAGAACATTCTACTTAGAATTCGCAAAAGAAACGTAAAACATGCATGTATTAATTGTTTATCTATGTAAATATACATCAAGTGTAGAACATCTTATAATTATTATGACAGACGAGTACAAAGTGTTCCTATTAGACATAGTTTATTAGCCTCTCATTTTACTCGTCAGTTATACCTCCAAAGTAAGGAAAGATTACAACAAATTTTATGTGATGTTTCGTTGTACGGCATTGGGTACAAAACAAGTAAAGGTCTTGATAAATACGAATATATTTAGGCTTCAAGAGAGAGATCAGAGAGAGAGAGAGAGAGAGATTTAACATACATGTTCACTTTCCATAAGTTTTGCAAATTCAGACAGTTTATTCTTGACCTTTTCCATGTTTTTATCTATAGTCGCTTTCATCTCTTCTTCGGAAGAAGGTACTAGGAAATAAATATTGCAACTTTAGAAATAAATAACATATATCATATGTATGAAAAATATATAAATGGATTATAGCGTTAATTGGAGTATCTATACATGTACATGGAATGAACGTGTGCATGTACATAAAAAATTATGTATTTATCATCAATGTATGGAATTTTTATCGCCCTAAAATGATAACATTAAAATTCAGAATGATGCAGTTATTGGTAAATGAAATATGTTTCAAAGAACAAATTAAATTAATGTTGTAATGTACATTTGTTTTTTCAATTAAATTGAGTACTTGTATATTGTTTATTTCACTCTCAGTTCCCTCACCGTGTAGCCATTGTTTGGGTGTCATTGTGTCTGTTATTTCTACGGAGTAAACCATTACTACTTTGTCTGTGTCCCGCTTCATAAAGCGACAAAACCCTAGAAAAAAAAATACAAATTCAAATTTTACTCACATAACTTTTATACGAAGTCTATAACACACTGTAAGTCTGTAATCTATAAACCTTTATCTGTTTTTCTATGAACCCTATGTGTTATGTATCATTTCGCCTACAAAAAATCGAATAAACAACATATGGTTCGTCACATTTAATCAGAGAGGAACATAATGTTGAGGTAAAATGGCAGTTACATGTATACATAATTGCAGACACTTATTGCTGAAGTACATGTACATTCACGCATGCAGTTGTTGAATGATTATGTTCAGTCACATGCAGCCATGTGTTTAATGAATTATACGAAGAAACTGATATTGTACATTTTTCTATATATATCGTATCCTGTTTCAAATCGAGACATCAATATCAACCCTTGGAAGGACAGAGGACTCTAGGGTTTATACGGGACTGGAAAAGGGTCCCCCCCCCCCACGAAATAGGATTTTCGTGATTGAGAAATGGACATTTCCCTTTTTTTCTTTTTTTCTTTTTTTTTTGCTTGTCATGTTTTTTTTGAAGGTATATATTTTTTTACCACTTAGCTCCCCGTTCAATTTGCTTCCAATGCCAAATTGGTTAAGTATACATGTATATATAGGCTATTTCGTATAAAATTCAAAACAGTGACTGCAGACCCATCATTAGCCCTGAATGATCGTGTTTACTAATTCAATATACTAGGTATATTTTTACACAGGTATTCACTGCATATATCGTTTTGAATTTTAAAAAAATGTATATTAACCTAAACATGTATATATGCATACAAAAATGACATGAAAGATTGGGGAAAAAATGAAGTAAATTACATAAAAAATGAATTTATGTTTTTCTCTATACTAGTAATTTCGAGGTAAAAGTGTCAATGTCAATTAAATATGCAGTTTTTCCTTCAAGGACTTCTTACGATTGCTTGATAGTGAGGATTTGTTTACATTTGAGAAAGAAATCCACAAGTTTTGTCCCTTTTCAAGTGCCTATTGATTGACATAAAAATTGGTTGAAACTTACACTTGAATGCGTTTACTGCTTGGACACTTCCGTCCATTCCTATAATCACTGTACGTCCACTGTCAGTCATTCTGGGCAGCAATCACACTAATTATAATACTGCACTGTTTGAGTGGTGTACAACTCTTCCTTTTATAATGACACAAGCAGACGTATTCACTATACCATGTGTACACGGATATATACGCCAGACTACTTTCTTTAAGTGAAAGAGGTATGTGCTAAAACGGGAGCGGATCTATAATTTTTTTTTGAAAAAAAAAATGGTTAACGTATCTCTTTTTTGTTTTATTAGGCCACACCAATTTAATTTCTTGTTCGTCGGACATTTGATGAAAAAAGTACGAGCGGGCTAGCCGTTAAGTAATAATATTACTTTATTGTAGGCAAAATTTTAAGGCGGGGCTTGAAAAAATTCGAGCGGAGAATTATATTTTTTCTGATTTGTAGAGTAAGTAGATTTAAAGTACGATAAATAGAGCGGAAATGGAACAGAAAACAGCACAGAATTCCCACGGTGCGGGGATTTTAAATTAATATTATTTATTGTTTTGTTTATTTACGAGCGCGCGGGACCGACGAACAAAAATTTTTATTGGTGTGGCGTAATACGAATAAATTTTGAATTTAATTACATTGTATGTATGAATTAATAAATTCAAATGAATTTTTAATAATACAAAATATTCAAAGTCAATCAACTTCCTCAACCCCAGTACATGTATTTGCTGAAGATCATTCATATGATAAAGAAAACGAACGTTTTTAATTGCGTGCATAAGGACTGAAAAGATAGAACTTTAAAAGTGATTTCAATCGGTTTTCAATCATTATCAAATTGATGGTCATGCATTCAATTAAATACTTAAGATTTATTTTTGTTAACCGATACAGAATTTAATAACTTTTAAGTGAATTACTGGTCTATATTCCTATATTTTTACTATATAAAAATAAAAATAGGAGGTTAAAATGTAACTGTAGTCGATAGAAACTTGTCAGCCCTAAGAAATATGATCAAGAAATATTACATAATTAATAAACAAAAGGCATTTTTATCAAACAGTCAGAGGTATTTATTATTGTTTTGCTTTGTGAATAATGCACCTTTGAAACATTGATACTCCTCAACCTAAGATACAAAGTACAATTTAGTCGTAGTTTGCTGTTAACGATGCAAAGTAAACTGCGTCTCTTTCATGCATTGCATACATTATATGCCTTTCATGATTGCATTTATGCTCATGCTTGTGTCTAAATGCGTAATTTTTCCAATGTAAAAGATGCTGATATGATATTCATGTTATCTCAAGGTTATCAGCAAATGTTGAGAATTTCTGAACACGACAAGTAAGAAGGTTCACAAAATGGAGGGAAAGTTCCTAGAATGTCCACGAAAAATCGGCCTCAACACCAATATTAATTTCACATACATGTGTACTTTAAGAATTATTTTCTCATCTAAAACCATATGCAATCCATCCATTTATTTCCATTTTTCCGGATGATAAGTAAACTTAAGGTATGGGATAGTGATCAAGATTAATTTATTTAATTAAAAACAAAACAGATAACAGATAAAGCAGATGACAAACATCAGACGTGGAATCAGATGCCAATACGGAAGAAGAATCCCTTGTCGACCAGTCACTCCAATCTTAATAGCTTGATCAGGTAAACAGCGTACTTCATAACAGTTCATCATTGTCATGAAAAAAACTGAGTTAACATTCGATCTAACGTAAACGAAAAAAAAATGATGTTCAAATTATATTTATTTGGTATATTCACAATATTTAAAAGATTTTCTTAATACATTTACTATCGTTTAAGATATATTCAATACTCAGACTGGTAGTTATCATTTACTTTATTTTAGTTAGTACTACACAGAAGCTTGAGAGTAAATATATTTTAAGCATAAGTAAACAAATATTACAAAGCTCACCTCTCGACAAATGTTATCTTTCCGAAGTAATTGACAAATCTCTCATCATATATTTCTAGTTAGAGTACATCAAGATATCAATATCCACATAAGTTTTGTTTAAATAGGATTCCCTAAGCAAAGCTTATGGTTACTTGAGAATGTATTTTCTCCTTAAACTTTAACAGGGACGCCGAAGCGAATGCCGGAGGTATAGCGTTAAGCTCATCTCCACTTCGTGCCACTTAGCTAAATACCGTAATTCTGGAATGTATACGAGAGTATGCCTTATAAAAAGTACTTGAATAACCTTTATCTGATGCATCATTTTAAGTTTTTCAAAGTCAAAGTCGGCTCTGAAGTTCAACAAATTAAGTTTTTCTAAAGACAAAATTGGCTTAATTTCAAAATAGGGTATAACAAATTGGAATTGTACGTCTAACTCATAGCATATTTCATGAGAACTTTTAATACTGAATGCAACTTTCAATCTATTACAAGACAATGAAATCCCAATACTGTAAGCTGAAGCCATTTACAGTGTATAAGGAATGTGAATCATTTCGCCCAATCTTATGCTAAGTATATTAAAACTAACCCACCTATAGACTTTGAAAATTAATATTTTGAGAGTGATTATTCCATTTAGTTTGAAATTGGACTGAAATATTTCATAATACAAAAAGAAAACCAAAAATATATTTAAACATTTATTTGTATATATAATATGTAATGAAAATTCTTTGAATCATTGAGTGAGATGTTATTCAATGCAATTTCTAATCTCATTTTCATTATCAACAAACACAAGCATAAACACTCATTCAAAATTTTCAAACAAAACTTATCCGAGATTTCTTTTCCAACACAGTTTGTACATATGCCAATTTGCAAATATCAGAGACGACTTTGTAAGAACTATCAGGATTGCTCAGGACAAACAATCACTGGTATAGAGGAATGTTGTAAAACATAGTCACTAACACTTCCTAAAATAGTCCTTCTCACGGCACCCAGACCACGTGACCCGACCACAATCATGTCCGCTTTGATCTCCTCGGCAGCTTTTATGATTCCTTCTCCTGGGTCTTCCGAATTAACACTTTTTACAGTACCTGGTACCTATGGAAGAAAATGTAAGTTATATATAAATGATGAATTCTAGAACATAAGACAAAAACGTGACCAGCAACACTGAAAGGAATACAATAGTACTTTTTTAAACACTTAAACATGATCTGAGAATATTTTAGAAGTTATACTTAATGTTTGAGTTTCAATTTGCTTTACGAATGATAGTTTTTCAAAAGGTTTTTAAAAATTAAGTTGTTCACTGCTAAATAGAATAAACGAAAGAGATAAATGAATTTTATAATTTATGTTCTCCTAAATTTCCATGTAATGATAAATTAAGACATAAATGCTTATGCCAAATTTAGTTAATGTCCAAATGTAGACGCTTAAAATATTGTCATGAATCAAAATGTTCAAATGCTTAGGTACATCGGACGGGATATGCCTATATTACAATAACATAATGATCAACAAATCAAGACATTTAGAAAATATACATTATACATCATTATACACATGTATCGCACATGATCTTTGTATTTCTTCTGAAAAGTAATTGCGATATCATTTTTATTATAAAACTTAACTTAAGATGAGACATTAAATATTTTAATGTATTAACTACCGTATAAACATGAAATATATGGATATGAAATACATGTATATCTGCTCAAAATAACTACGTACATGTTCGGTTTTCATCATTTTAGCGAATTCATCGAGCTTTTCTCTGACCTCCTTTCGTTGTTTTTCTATCATATCTGTTAGAGATGGCCCAGAGTATGGTACTAAAAAATATTATCATCCTTATTATTTATATATACAATATTCAACACATACTAGTATGTCAAATATTTTGTTTAGAAAACAAGTATAGTTACTCAATATTGTAAGTATAAATGTTTTTCCACTATGCTACTATATATGTGTTGTACAAAATGTTGTCTTTATTGTAAGTTGTACTCTCTTTTTAACATTTTTAACATGATTTAATATGTCAAGTAACTATGTTTATTGTAACAGTATAAGTTGCCAGAAATCCGCTGTGTTTAGTACCAACTGAGTGATATATTGTAATGATATATTTTATCAAGGAGCCCATTTGTTAAGACATGTAAAGTTTTTATGTTAGTAGATCAAGTATATTTAACCAAAGAGCCACAGTATTGAGTTTAGTAGGTCTTTGTGTTAATTGGCACAGTATATTTTACCACTTAGCCACAGTACTGAGTTTATAGTAAATCTTAGTGTTAATTGGTACAGTATATTTTACCACTGAGCCACTGTGTTGAGTAGACGTCACCATACAGCTCCACTGAGTAAACCATGACCACCTTATCATTGTCACGCTTCATTGATTTACAGAACCCTGCAATACAAACATTCAGAATATGAGATAATTTAAACTTTTTTATACTATACGCTCCAGCTTCACCAATGCAATTGTTAAAAAATTTATTGTTGTATTATATTTAAATTAGCATGTTTACTACATGCATTATAACATATGTAATTGTATATATTCATGTATACTTTTTCTATTTGTATTTATTTCTGTATAGTTTTGAAAAAAAAGAACTATATGAAGATATAGTTCTTTTTAGTTTTTTAAATTATTCAATACATACAATGTTAAATAAGCAGAATTACATTAATTTTATAAGATTAAGCAATGAAATTGTATAATCCAAATGACTTTAAAAAAAAAGCAAAAAATGAAACTAAGGAATACAACAGAAATCTACTGTTTAAATTTCTTTACCAGTGGAAATAGATAACATCTTCAGAAAATGTTCAATATAAAATTTGAAACAGTGATGATATAGAAAATAATTAGCATTAAAGTTCCTGACCACAAGTTTGTCTTACTGAAAAATAATTACCATTTGTAGTCCACACTGACATTAAAGAGCGCGATTTTATTGATCATTACATCCATTTTAAAAAAATTTTAAAATGGAAGATGTTTTCAGTTATAAAAAGTACGATATTAATTTTGATTTGGAAAATGATCTATAATTATATAAGACATTGACTTGTTTCTTTTCCGACACTACCTAATTCAGGATAATGTGTTTCGATAGATTATTTTATTACATTTATTTAACATTAAAGTTTTTCTATTCCAGACAATTGTTATAAGTTCCCTTAACATTTCTGCAAAACAAAGTATCCGTTTCTGTACTCTCTATTTTATTTGGATCGAATTTTACTGTAACATGTGAAAACTAAGTAGAATGTATTCATCATTTTTATAGATTAATGTTCAATCATATTATTTTGCATAATAACAGCTCCAAGAGAGATTCGTGCTAAATACTTCGGACACAAAAGCTGTTTTCTGATTATATCTCAATACTTTTCTCACAAAATATGTTCAGTGTGTATCTATGTGTTGAGATGGACCATTTGGATAAAATATTCTTACAACTGGAGAAATCGATACATGCATGTCACACGACAAATTGAAACAAAATTAGTGAAATGTTGAAATGTTTTATTAATGCAAAAACGATTCCATCAATATTGAAACATATGTGACGTCCTGATGTCAAAAGAAAAGCATTTAATAGTTGTGTTAGATATAACAGATATACATGTAAGTTGTCAGTAGTCAAGTCACTATCTCATATAAAACCCAGAGCGTTTTTCAGCGTAAGATTCAAATGACAGAAAACCTGTGCTTATAACAACTATATCATAATAACAATCTTGATTATTTTGAAAGCATAGAATTATTGAACAAAATATAATGTTTACATTTGATTTAATTTTTGAATGTTGAAGAAGATTGACCTTTTCCTTTAATATAATTCAAATCCTCAGTTGTTTGTATATGTATTTTAAAAGTTTATAGTTTGAAATATTTTATCACTTTAACATGTTTAACACCCAAATGGTACCTGTTTTTGCAGGAGCTACTTATTTTGCCATGTTTCGATTTTTAATTTATACAAATTTGAAAACATTTAAAGCTTCGAAATATCTTTCTTTTAACACTAGATGTTACTGTATGCTTCAAATGACTACTTTTTTTAATTTTAAACACTTTTTCATAATCTTCCTTTCAAAAAGCTTGTCTTGGACATATATTTATTTAATATTTGCCATTTGCAAACGCTTTATTAAGATATCTTATACATTTTTCAATATTTATTTGATGAATGTGTTTAAGAGTGAGTAAATTTGTTCAACAAACAAATCTAATGATTAATATATTTTTCAGTATTCGCATAAAAATTTCTTTAAAAATATAGTACACAGAAAATAAATCAAGCATTCCATAATAATCATGTGAAGTTATCAGGTATTTTTGAATGAAATATTTATATATTCTTAAGCAAAACTGTCTTAGTATTTCAAAAAGGATGATCATGATCACTAATACAAAGAAAGATTGAAGTTTATACAATGTAAAAGCTAGCAGTTTGTACATTCTGTAATCATTAAAACGAGTTTGCCTGCTATGAAACTGTAAACGGTAATCAATATTCTATTCCAACAGAATGGAATTCCTTTGACGTTTTTACAATACATATATACCTTTACCTTCTAGTTCAGATTTTGTACTCACATTTGAACGCCTTTATAGCATGATCACTCCCATCCATAGCCACCACAACAGTTCTTTGTTTATCTGCCATCCGTTCGTGTAAAATTTTCTCACACTTGTAGCTGCCCCTGCAGCAGATTTTACTCACCTACACTTCCTTAAGCTTCTACCATTAACACGTCTATAAATGTGTGAAGTCTTAGTGACTCCTTTAAGAGTCAATGACACAAAATACTAGTACGAGTTCATGTGTATAACGATCTGGCATGAGAATTGAATGCCAGGTCAAACAAAGATCATTGAACCCTTAACCTTTACATTATAAGCGTTTATGTTTATACCACGTGATCAATTTAAAGGGCCCTATAAGGGAACATTTTTTGTGGTTAATTTCGTCAAAAATAAAAAATGGTCTTCACAGGGCATGTTTCATGGTTCATATTATATTACTTGATCTGTAAAGCTATTCGTCCATTAAGAGTTTTGTTTTTAATGAAAATAGCACGATTAATGAACCTTTAAAATCACCTAACATTACAAAAGTTCACGATAAGGCTACGTTTTATTGATTGTTTCAGACGTCATCTGTATTATAAAACTATGAGATAAATCTAGAGAAATTCTGTTTAAGTCATATTAATTATATATATTATCAGAAAAAATCTTTCATACGATTACATTTCAAAAATCATTGTTTGAATTATAGTGTAAAACTTAGAATAGATAGTAAAAATATAAGATAGAAGACAAAGATAATGATATAAATGTTAGGCAATCAAAAATGAAGGAATGTTCAATCTCAAAATTCAGGTAACTCGGCCTAGATTTACATAAACATTAAGTTAATATCATTTCTCAATTCTTGAAAGGTTCATGATCTATGAATAGCTTAACGGCATTTTTATCCGAAATGTAAAAATGGAATTGATCGATACACATATTTAGTTTACAGTTTAATCGTTTTTCATCGGTTATTGCCTCTTTTGTTTTCATACTAAAACTTTTAAGTCGACAAGAGGGGTAATTCGTATCACATACGTTAATGTTTAAGAGGTTATCTTCCTTTAATTCTCAATATCTATGTAATTTCTTGTAAGTATTCTATAAACTTACCTTCTTTCGAAAATCATGAAATTAAAAACCTTTTTATGGACGAAGTTGCTAAGTCTCCACAGTTTCCTTTTTTTATTAAAAATTTCTTAACAATCATGTATTATTTTAAAATAAGTGATAACAATTGCAGAAGTTCATGAGGGTTAAAAAAATAAACATCACGAAAATCTGCAGTTTTGGAATTTAATTTGTATTATTTAAACTACATGTGTCATAATTATAAGTTAAAAAATAGACACAATCATGCCTCATTTTCCGGTTTTGAATTCAACACTTCACCTTGTTTTTTTTTACACCGGTTTGCAATATATTTAAACATTTTATACAATCCAGGAGGCACAAAATATGATTAATAACAAATCTTTGCTTTTTTTTCAAACGAGAACGAATATGTATAAGAAATGTTTAATTAAATTGTGTCTCGGGTTTATTATTATTTGTCTATTTGCTGGACGTGAAGACGGTTCCTTGAGATGAAATGTATATAAAAACCAAGGTTCCGCACCGCAGTTGGTGTTGGAACAAAAAAAAATCCCCATGTTTACGATCCCTGAATCTCAATTATAACTCTGAGTTCTACAATCCTCCTAAGGCAAATAGTGACGGCCTAATATCAGTGAAAAATTCTTGATAGAGACAATAAGCAAACATACAATTGTAAAAACAAAAGTAAATTTCACGTTATGGCGAATTATCGTTAGTCACCAACAAGGCTGGATAACTTCAAATCCGACTGTCGAGGGCTTGTTTCTTACATCATAAATTTTGATATTTACAAGTTCATTGATATTTAAACGCTGATCTAGATACAAGAAACTTGTATTTTAAGTTAAAAGTGCATTAGAAATACAATGAATTACAATTAAAAAAATATTTTTTATTAATTAATTTTTATCCTTTTTATAAAACACTTTCTACACTTCCCTTCTCGTATGTCCCTGATGTATGTTAAACGATATTTATATCACAAAACAAATGCGTGTTGATTAAAAAAAATCACTAGGTAATCGGTAATGTACCATAAGTTTTTGTTAAACTTAAATATGATAAGGTATACATGCTTAAAATAATTTCTTAAAGATAAAAAAAAATCTGGTGATATAGAGTATAAATTTATTTGTGTTCATCTTTGCTTTCACAACCTTGCTTTTCATTGTATTTACATATAATAACAGGTACCGCTGCATGCCTGAGTATAAAGTCACTAACACTTCCCCTCAGAGTCCGTTTTACTTTACTGAGTCCTCTGGTGCCCGTCACGATGAAGGAGGCGTGGATTTCCTTGGCTGCAGACACTATTCCTTCACCTGGTGATTTTGAATCAATCGCATTTACCTCCCCTAAAATCTTAATTCAAACAGAAAAGATTAATATTGGAAATATGGTATTGGCAATCTTATTCATAACTATAATATTCATTTTCCCGATAGTGAAAAGGAGGGATACTGATTAATCTTAAAATTCTTATTTCACATTAAACATGCCTGCTCCAGGCAATTTGGACTCAGAACATGAAAATAGATTTGGCTTTTAAAACCACCATGTCCCAAAGATTTGAGGAATCGGTGGTGATTTTAAGATGTAATTTTAATGTAGTTAGGAGGCAGTCTGTATCAAATCATACCACCAGTATGTGATATTTATACTTCTTTGTATATTTATACATGTATACTTTTTCTTTTCGCATCAATTTCCTTTAGTACCGATATATAAGAAATGTATATAAAGTTAAGTATGTATTTTTTTTTTTAATTTCCTTCTTTTTAAATGTATGTACGGTGCTTTTGTAATCCGTGATATACTTAACTATCTTTTATTTATATACTAGTATATGATATCAATCTTAGGATTTTGTGGTCATTGAGGAAATTTTTGACATAGGATAAAATGAACGCAATAAAGTAATGCAATTTTAAAGATGATTTCAACTTTAGGTATTGCTGACCTGATAAATTGTACAATCAAGATGGTTGATGCTCCTAGGAACAGTATTCAATATAAAAAAAGTCCATAAAACAATACAAAATAGGAGCAGAGCAAACACGAACCTCCAAAACATCAGAAGTGTGATCAGCTGCCATGGAGGAGTGAGCATCCCCTGTCGAACGGTCATACACGCCGTGTGCTCCTTGTCTTGATCGGAAAATAACGGGGAAATCCGTCTTCAATTCAGTGTATTATATATTCCATAAATATATCTTATGTTTATTTTATCTGAGTTTATTTGAGAAACTTAAAGAAATTTAAGTTCTTGAAAATGACGATTGAATACCTCCCAATATATTTAAATTCAAGACTCAGAAGTAAAATAGTAGAGTGTTGAAAGATATAATTAACAGGAGGACTTTTATTGTTGGAATATTTTCTCAAATCCAAAAGAAAGAGAAAATTATAGGAAAGGTTTTAATACTAGAAATGACTCTATTTGCGTAAATCTTTGGTTCTAAAGATATAAAGATGTTTGATTTGATATAGATTGGATAAAAAAAGAGAAAATAGGCAAATACCGTATCGATACTTTCGTAATGTAACTATTTATTCTAGTTATCTTTCACATAAGCAAAAAAAAATATCCATGTTGCCTCATAAATCATTGTCAAAAAAAGTCCCATGACTAACATAAGCTTTGCGCAGTACACATGATTTCATAACTCTTAATGTTTATTTATGAAAATTAGATAAACAATGATTAAGAAGTTATAACGAGAAATTGCATACACAAACTAATTATGCCCACATAAATGACAAATAACATATCTAAAGTTGATATTATTTGTTCAACGTAAATTATTATATTTAACTTGCACTTCGATAGGGAGGGGTTTACAGTCACGCAGTCTATAACTTGGATTGTGAATTGCTTGTTTTATTATATGTAGTTCATATTGTTTGTCAATTTGACTAAGTGGCACAATTATAAACTGAATTTCCCCGTTCCTTGTAAAGTTTGTCAATAACAACGTAGATATGATAAGGAAAAGAACTCTGAATAGATATTAAAGTTATTATAATATATATATCTACAAGAACATCTTTGTAGAGGTACAACCATAATTATATATATATGTATTTAGTGCTATAAGCCCTTGTTAGGATAAAAAGGAATAAATTGGTATATTAGAATATTTAAAATCTTGGATACATTTTGGTTTACTGGTATATAATTAAATGTTGAAAATTAGAAACTTAATAGATGGCAAGCATACTTGTGATTCATGTTTTTCTAAAATCAAATACATACCGTACGAGAGATAGTCTTTTGAAACAATTTTACAGAAAAATATTTTTGTAGTAAAAATAATGTGCGCCAATTAAAATTTTTTTTTTTCACAAATAAAACTTTATTAAAATAACTGAAAACATGAATACACATTTTATTGTATGCTAAAACGAACAGAGGACTGTTACATGCATTTATGTACAATAATATTGCACCAGAAGCGTAGGAAATGAGATAAAAGTTTATTTAATTATCGCATACTATGTAATGTAGCATGAAATTTCAGTGTTTTTAGATTTATTGTTATGTTGATATATTATTTAAAAAACAAAACAAGATGGGGCAATAAATATTTAAAAAAGTTAATCCAGGATATGGAAAGTACTGAACTAAACCGGCATTTTTCTGCTTTAATTATTTTTGATATAAACAATGCGAAGTACATGTTTCTCTTCTAGGTAAGGGACCACTGTGTAGTGCTTTGCACTGCAGGGAATCGAACCACAGTGGGACATGACAATACGCAGGTTGCTTACCTTGGCATTAACTAGCATCTGTGAAAAGTTTTTCATAACTTCTTTGTGTCTAGATCTTTCTTTTTCCATGGTTTCACCAACCTTCTCTTCTTCATTTTCAGTAAAAGCTGTAGCAAAAATGTTTAAATTCAAAATTTGTTAAAAAAGACATAACATAACAGTAGTAAATATTTGATAAAGTTGTGTGTAGGAGAACAATCTTATTTTTATAATCCACCTCGTTTTAAAATCCCCATCTTAAAATCACCACAAATTGTGCAAAAATTAAAACAGAGGCGAACAAAATTTCCAAATATATAATAAACATACATGTAGATTTAGTTTTCATCTTTATGAATATTGGTAAAAGGTTTATTAATTTTCTTAAAATATAAAGTACAATTATTCAAACGTATTTTATAAAGACACATATACATTGTCTTTCAAATATTATCAAATTACCTATATATAATGCTACATGTAAAATATCAATATGTTTTAACTTTTGCATAATTATTAATCAGTGATTTCGCCTGCAAAAATGTTTCAAATTTTAGACTGGGTGTCATATCTTTCAAGGAAAGGCCATCTTGCAATGCAATTTTAAACCCATTTAGGAACACTTACTTTAAGTTCTTAATTGGGTGGGTTACAGGATTGAAAATGCTTGCTGATGACCGTACACTTAAGTGTGGTATGACTTATTGCAAGGGTCAAAATACATAGGTCATATTGTGCATGGCGACATCGATAAATTTGAACCAGGAAACCTCAGCTATGGTAAACAAAAACATCCTGTTGCTACTTTTTTTGTAAAATTACATTTCAAAATAAAGATATAGGCATTTACCAAACCAGTGGACAAATTAAAGTTTTCCATAAAAACGCTGACAATGTTTTTGTCAAAAAAGAATGCTTGAATATTATTATAACTGTTGACTCTTATTTACACACTGAATTGTTAACGGATTTATCTGATTTCCGGATCATGAAAAAGAAGCACATAACAGTTATTACAGCTCAAAAGGTGTTGTTTACTCCTCCATGGCACCTGACCCAAACTTTGATATCTTTAGAGGTCTGCGTTTCCACTGCTCCCGTTTTGTAATGTTTCGGTTGACTTTAGAGCTTGTTAACTCTTCGTTATCGCCATATTTTATCGTTATAAATACATTTGGCAGTTTGTCATTATTTGGAGAATTATTAAAGCCCTTGTTCTACGAATTTGATTGTTAACCCTAAGGCTACATGTAATACATGTATATGAAAATTAACGATTATTTTCACTTTTAACTTCACTGTTTTAGAAAAGTATAAGGGATCAGCAAAATATTCAAAATGAATTTTTCTAAAACATCAAATCAATATTAAATACTAGTCATTATAAAAAGCTTATTACCAAAATATTTCCTTAGCTAAATCAATAACGTATACACTTGATTCAGCGAACTTCGTACTTCTAACTCTTTTAATAATTGAATTTATGACAAATACGGGACATAATTATCTTGTATTGCACTCAGTCCGGAACATGTATGAACCTTTATTGCCATTGTAGAACACTCATTGCCAGCTGTGAAGAAATTAATGCTTTGTAATTTCTGTGCACAGATAAATGCGGAGTTACTACCATATACATTGTATAGACATAAACGATAAACAATGATAAATATCGATTATGGATGCTTTACAACATTTATTTTATTGCATTGTTTTTCATCATGGTCGTGTTAAATGACTCAGAATTTATAAAAATGGGTGCTTAGAGGATTCATTCAATTAATTGGTTAACAGTTAACGAAGGTCTGTAAGTCAAATTGATATTCTGTAGCCTTCTTTCCTTTGAAAATTATAATAACAAAAAAAGCCTAATAGAATGTAGGAACGCTGTCTTGATATAAGCATTAAAAAAATTTCAATCTATCATGTTAAATTTATTAATATCACTGATATCAACGACTCTTCAGAAATTGCCAAATATTTCACGGAGATACGATATAAACCAGTCTTGGTATTCAAACTAACACTCACAGTCGATAATATTTATACTATCGACCAAAATTTGACATTGATATTAATTACTTTTTTTTCAAAAGAAACAAAAAATATACATGACATTGACTGAAAACTATTCAGAAGGTGAAACCAAAAGACTATCATAGGAATCCCTGCAAAAGCAGACTAACAACATAAAAACAAGATACATGTGTACTGATAATATAATAAAAATTTTATGACATTCTTAAAAGCCATAATTGTTTCTTTAGAATTCTTTGATCAAACTAAGAAAATAGGGACAGCGAAAAGAAACTAGATATCTGTACAAATGCTCCTTAAAGAAAAGAGTATATAATGAAAATAAAATTTGGGAAAGTTTTTTAAGAAATAAAACAAGTGTCAGAAAAATATATTATTATGTTCTGTTACTTTTCCCCTGTTGACCATTATTTATGTGAAATCCAAAGATAGCGAGTTTTAACGTATACTGAATTCTACATAGTCATTATACTATTACTGATTTAATACTTACAATAAAGCCACTTTGTCTTAAGTTCAGAATGGAATTCAACTGCATACACCAAAACAACTCGATCACCCGGTCTGTAAACATTCTGTGTATACCCTAGAAAGAAAGTGTTTATCAAACAAAAATCAGTGTAATACGTCCTAAAATATAGTATTACCTTGTTTACAGGTGTAGATTACGGGGTTTAGTCAACCTAATTTAGACGATTTATATTCATATACAAACTTGTACTTGTACCTGTGCATTTAAATTTCAGACCTCGACCCAAAATTTTTTTTCTTTCTCTTGCGTAAACAAATGATTTCAACACAAATAAAACGAATTAAAAATTTGAGAAATGAAGAAGGATGTTTGATTTATACTCACAATAAAATGCAAATTTAGAGTCATCACTGCCATCTAAAGCAATCAGCACCGTCCGTGGGGGAAATGTTTCGGTAATGTCACCGAATGACGCTGATCTCGAACCACTAGGGTGATTCTGGTGACCATAAGCGAATTTAAGCATTATATTTCCTCACCAACACATATATGCCTTAAATGGTTGAACATCAAGTACTTGATCTCTCTCAGACACCGAACAGCTTTGAAGTTTGATTGTTTGTGAATATAATGCGTATTTGTACCACAGGTTTATATATCAACCGTATAGACAATAAATATGCATAATTATCAACCAGGATCAGCTAGCCAGCTGCATCTGAAGTGGACCCGCGGGCAGCCACTGTCACACACCAGATGTCATAGGGAACACCGATATACACAACAAAAACAGTCCGAGAAATCAACACATTCAAACAATGGTATAAATGGGGAAATTAATATATAAAATGCCGCTGTTGTAGTACAGGAAATCAGGGCAGGAAGTTAAAGAACGGAATGTGCTAGGGATATAAATGCTGTGGTTTAGTATGCGTGCACGAGAACTGCGCGAGTCAGGAAAATATAAGTACACGACATTTGATGTTGAGGTCAGTGTTGTGATTTGACTGCACGTGTCTTCTGTTGAGGAGTGTAAACATAACTCAGACATTCAATGTTCTTTGTGTCTGACTCCCAAAACTGACTTTTTAAGTTTTTATTTCAATACATTTTCTTTTCCTGGTTGTACATGTACGTATACATTCGATATAAAAAGTTCCCGCTTTCTCGGAAATGCTTGAACTGAGTATTATCCATTTCCATAAAACAACGAAAGACTATTTTTGTGTTCTTCTTCTAATAGAAACGTTGGCAATTTTTACCTAATTCGACATTTCAGCTGTATTGAAATTGAACATCTACAATTGATATCATCAGCGAAATCAACAATCGAGGCAAATAGAGGCACTATAATAGAGTACTAATTTGTGTGTGATAAGATTGCTAAGGTATCTAAATTTACAATACAAAATTAATTTGGTATATTATTTGCCCCCCCCCCCTTTATCTATTTTATCTGATGTTTTGTTATTATGATAGAAATCGCGTTATACAATATATTCAGCACAATAATTATTATTTCATGATAAATAACGAATATTAACTTAAGTGTTAGAAAGATATTTATGAGGCAATGATTTGTGATCATATACATGTAAACCCCTCTTTTTTAAGGATATCTTCACACTAAGTATTGTATCCTACATGATCTAAAATGTTTTGTGTAACTGAAAATGGATTATAGAACCCCATCATGCCTTCATGCTTTCGATATATAGTGACTCCATCAATCAAAATATTGATAAATATATAGAGGATATTCAATGTTTTTTAGTTGAATATGGAATTTATTTCACGAGTGGGACAGGATTTTTGATATTTTCACGAGTGCTTCACGAGAAATAATTTCTATTTTCAACTACAACACATTGAATTTTCTGTTTATTACATTTTTTTGAAAAAAAATCGTTGATTTTTCCTTTGCCTAGAGATGTCTTTTTGTAACACAGTCATAGGCTACATCGCGTCATAGTTGAGCGGTTGAGACGTCATAGCTAAGTGAGGTATAAACACTGTTAACATGGATTTAGCAACATATTTTTGGTAATTTTGACAATTTTATTCGCTGTCAGAATGGTTTATTTATTTTCATCTATCTTATATTATGTCAAGGAAGATTTTTTTAACAACAATCTTCGTTATGGGAAGGGAAATCGAGAGTTTTCCCGCACTTCTGATATTCGTCACACTGTGACAGGATATCATTTTGATATCCTTTCACACTGTGACAGGATATCATTTTTATTCAATGAATAAATCACAGTATTTCACGGCTAAAAATGTAATAAGTAACTTCTACAATTTATAAAACAAAGCTAATATTTAGTTGAATTCAAATTAATGAGCATTTTGAAATAATTTTCCTTTTTTCAATTTAAAGAACACGTTGTTGACAAACGTGCCACTTTTTCTTTACTTTCTCGTTTTAACAAGGTCTTGCATGATTGGATATTGCCTTTCTGCATCATAAGCAATACAGATTTTAAAAGCTTTACTAATTTGTTTGAAACTGAAGGAGAAGAACGTTTTTAGTACTGTAGATTCCTTATTTTTCGCTGGAACTTTTTATCGCGGGTGGGTTCTTCAACGTCTATTCGCGATAATAATAATTCGCGAATGGACAGTTGATCAAAATTACGCGAAAATTATTTCCACGCGTAAATTTAGGAATGTAAAGTATTTCATCTGAAAGATTTTCCTTTACTGTACAGAAACTTTTTCATGTTTTCTTCTAAAATATTAAGTGTTTTCTATAGCGAAAATATGTTGATTGTCATTGTTCAAACTAAGGGATACATATTTTGTTTACGCCTTTCCTCATTTACATTCTGCCAAAAAGTGAACTCTGCTGTTATACTCCTTTACATGAGCGGGGGTATCATATTCTGTCAACTCAGTGCTCAAAGTACTTAAAGTTTTCTATTGAAAAGGAAGATATGAATTGATCGGGACCGTAAAAGCAATCCACTAAAGTTTTTGCTATGGAAAACACTAAATTAATGGTTTGTTTTGTCGAAAGAAAACTTTTACGATGCTTTCCCTCTTGAGAAAAAAAATTGCAGTTTTGCTTATAAAAATGTTTGTCAAATACTAATTTTACAAATTGCAACGGAGGCAGGCGAAATTTAATACATACTCTCTTCAATCAGCTAAAGAAACAACAATTAAGACGTTTCTGATTCTTTTTAGGATTTCTGATGAAATAACAAAGACTATTGATAGACAATTAGCCTTTTTTGTAAATTCAAAGACACAAGTTTCCAGACAGCAGATGATTAAAAAAGCCACATTCGACATGAATTTAATGTGAATATTGTGACGTGATAAACATTTTGCACTGTTCTAAATACCCTCCTAAAGTATCTTAAATATATAATGCATCTTGGTTCAAAAAGGTTTTATTTGAATAATGAATCTTATTGCAAACGCTTTACAGTGGAACAAAATTTGAGTTATTGTTTTAAAAAAGACAACTCAGGCTCGTAGCAACAGGGGAGGGAGGGGGGTTGTCCCCATTTTTTTCTCCAACATATACCTATACTGTTTTTGTCGCCAGAAGCATGTGCCTACGGAATGAAGAACTACATGTACGTATGGAGTCTATGGATACCTTTGAATCCACAAGACACTTTCTAATTTTATCAAACACCTCAACAGAATTCCGAGGATCAGTTCAAGATTGACAAACACTCTGTTAATGATCAAATATCATAACAAGGCTTTGCTTTATCATCACTGTTATATTATTTTTACGGAGATTAAGATCGCAACTTCCACATACTACCTTTCTGCATATTAGTAATAAGAACATTAGTTTAACTTAAGTGAATTATGTTTATTTAAGGAATCACTGTCTAGTTAGTATAGTATACCAGGGCATCAACGATTGTGGGAAACATGCATAAATTATCCCATGTTTCCCACTCTCGTTGATGTCCCTGGCATACTATACTAATTAGACAGTGATTCCTTATATTTCCATTTCATTGTGAAATAAAATTGTAGATTTAGACTTTCAAAATATAGACACAGACTTGAATTACACGAGGACTTCCATGCAAATTTCAATAGTCCTCGCTTATTGACGTCAAACAAATAGGCAGCTGCACGAGATTTACATGCATATTAGGCATCCTTAGGGTCAAACACAGAGACAGATGCTCACAAGATTTGCAAGCATATTAGGCCTACTTAGCTCCTGACCTATCGACCTGCCTTATTTGCATTCCGGCAGAATTATTAAGAAATAAACTCCGACAACTTTCAAAGACTTATCACAGAGGAAAATATTAGAAATGGAAATATATAGTGATGTGTTTTTATTACGATGTTTATCATGTTACTCAACTAACAGAGTGATAAAGATTGATATGTGTTTTCGTGTATTTGCTACTTAATCAAAAAAAAATTCTTTAAAATTTATTGATCGAAAAAACTTTCTTAGTACAGGAACCTATTTCATAAACTAAATCAGCAGTTTGTTTAAAACAATGAAAATAAAAAGAAATAATAATGTCAAAACAATTTGAGTCATTGTACATAATCACTTGATTAGAAACATAACAAATGTGCAGTTTTTTTGCTTTTAAATTGTTACATAATGTTTACTTGTTAAGCTGACCGTTAGCATGGTTAGTCTACAAATCGAAGCATCAACATCTAGAAAGATAACGGGCAAGAAAAATGCTAATCAAATAGGTTAATATTTAAGCAATAATATTGTGTCTATGTGTTCTCTCTACTGCCTATGTGTTCTCTCTACAGCCGCTATGTTCTCTCTACTGCCTCTGTGTTCTCTCTACTGCCTATGCGTTCTCTCTACTGCCCTGTGTTCTCTCTACTGCCTTTGTGTTCTCTGTACTGCCTTTGTGTTCTCTGTACTGCCGCTGTGTTCTCTCTACTGCCCTGTGTTCTCTGTACTGCCTTTGTGTTCTCTGTACTGCCTTTGTGTTCTCTGTACTGCCGCTGTGTTCTCTGTACTGCCGCTGTGTTCTCTCTACTGCCGCTGTGTTCTCTGTACTGCCTCTGTGTTCTCTCTACTGCCGCTGTGTTCTCTCTACTGCCGCTGTGTTCTCTCTACTGCCTATGTGTTCTCTCTACTGCCCTGTGTTCTCTCTACTGCCTTTGTGTTCTCTGTACCGCCGCTGTGTTCTCTCTACTGCCTTTGTGTTCTCTCTACTGCCTATGTGTTCTCTCTACTGCCTCTGTGTTCTCTCTACTGCCGCTGTGTTCTCTCTACTGCCTCTGTGTTCTCTGTACTGCCGCTGTGTTCTCTGTACTGCCGCTGTGTTCTCTGTACTGCCGCTGTGTTCTCTCTACTGCCGCTGTGTTCTCTGTACTGCCGCTGTGTTCTCTCTACTGCCTCTGTGTTCTCTCTACTGCCTATGTGTTCTCTGTACTGCCTCTGTGTTCTCTGTACTGCCCTGTGTTCTCTGAACTGCCCTGTGTTACTGCCTCTGTGTTCTCTCTACTGCCCTGTGTTCTCACTACTGCCTCTGTGTTCTCTGTACTGCCTCTTTGTTCTCTCTACTGCCCTGTGTTCCCTCTACTGCCTCTGTGTTCTCTCTACTGCCTCTGTGTTCTCTCTATTGCCTCTGTGTTCTCTCCAATGCCGCTGTGTTCTCTCTACTGCCTCTGTGTTCTCTCTACTGCTGCTGTGTTCTCTCTACTGCCTCTGTGTTCTCTGTACTGCCTCTGTGTTCTCTCTACTGCCTCTGTGTTCTCTGTACTGCCTCTGTGTTCTCTCTACTGCCCTGTGTTCTCTGTACTGCCCTGTGTTCTCTCTACTCCCTCTGTGTTCTCTCTACTGCCTCTGTGTTCTCTCTACTGCTCTGTGTTCTCTCTACTGCCGCTGTGTTCTCTCTACTGCCTCTGTGTTCTCTCTACTGCCCTGTGTTCTCTCTACTGCCTCTGTGTTCTCTGTACTGCCTCTGTGTTCTCTCTACTGCCCTGTGTTCTCTCTACTGCCTTTGTGTTCTCTCTACTGCCTTTGTGTTCTCTGTACTGCCTCTGTGTTCTCTCTACTGCCGCTGTGTTCTCTGTACTGCCTTTGTGTTCTCTCTACTGCCCTGTGTTCCCTCTACTGCCCCTGTGTTCTCTCTACTGCCTATGTGTTCTCTCTACAGCCGCTGTGTTCTCTGTACTGCCGCTGTGTTCTCTCTACTGCCGCTGTGTTCTCTCTACTGCCTCTGTGTTCTCTCTACTGCCTCTGTGTTCTCTCTACTACTCTGTGTTCTCACTACTGCCTCTATGTTTTTTATGTTCTCTCTACTGCCCTGTGTTCTCTCTACTGCCTCTGTGTTCTCTCTACTGCCTCTGTGTTCTCTCTACTGCCTATGTGTTCTCTCTACTGCCCTGTGTTCTCTTGTGTTCTCTCTACTGCCCTGTGTTCTTTAATTTTCCTCTGTGTTCTCTCTACTACCACTATGTTCTCTTGTGTTCTCCCTACTGCCCTGTGATCTCCCTACTGCCCCTGTGTTCTCTCTACTGCCTCTTTGTTCTCTTGTGTTTTCTGTACTGCCCTGTGATCTCTCTAAAACCTCTGGCTTCTCTTGTGTTTTCTCTACTTTCTCTGTGTTTTGTCTACTAACACTATGTTCTCTTGTGTTTTCTCTACTGCCTCTGTGTTCTCTCTACTGCCCCTGTGTTCTCGTGTTTTTTCTACTGCCTCTGTGTTCTCTTGTGTTCTCTCTACTGCCCCTGTGTTCTCTTGTGTTCTCTCTACTGCCTCTGTGGTCTTTCTACTCCCACTATGTTCTCTTTTGTTCTCTCTGCTGCCTCTGTGTTCTCTATACTATCACTATGTTCTCTTGTGTTCTCTCTACTGCCATGTGATCTCTCTACTGCTTCTGTTTTATCTCTACTGCCTCTTTTTTCTCTTGTGTTCTCTCTTCTGCTCTGTGTTCTCTCTACTACCACTAAGTTCTCTTGTGTTTTCTTTATTGCCCTGTGTTCTCTCTTCTGCCTCTGTGTTCTCTCTACTGCCTTCGTGTTCTATCTACTACCACTATGTTCTTTCTACTGCCCTGTGATCTCTCTACTACTTCTGTGTTCTCTTGTGTTACTCTACTGCCACTGTGTTCTCTTGTGTTCTCTCTATTGCCTCTTTTTTCTCTCTACCCCCACTATGTTTTTAAATGTTTTATCTACTGCCTCTGTGTTCTCTCTACCGCTTTTGTGTTCTCTTGTTTTCTATCTGATACAGTGTCGTCTTGTTTTTTTTTTCAAACGTTGATACTTCATTGTCTTTTGTTTTTTCTTTGACATTGGTGTTTTTGTGGGGACTTTTTCATAACCCAAGTATTTTTTTTTTCTTTTTAATGTGTGTTTGTTTACAATATGTGATCCTCATCACTGTCATATCAAACGTTTTACACAATGTGGTTAGTTTTTAAATGTTCTTTAACAGGTTTTTTTTTATATTATATCCTATCACAAAGTGCATCAAGTCCCATTCTACCATGTACTACATGACTGACCCTCATTGATTTTATTTCAATGGATATAAATTATTGTAATACTATAGCTCTCTTAAAGTTACACAGGCAAAGGTATGGTCATTAAAAATATCTCCTACTGAACCTCTAATTCTCTTAAAGCTACAAAGAGCATTTTACAATTATCATACTTTGTCATCAGTGGTAGCTACAACCTTTTGGAGAAAAAAATAAATTGAATTATGATTTGATTTTCATTGGCAATATCATAATTCACACAAAGGCGTTACAATCAAAACAGTTAAATTCAGACTTTTTAAAGCCTTTATTATAGTTGCAGCCACGTAGCATCATTTTTGAAAGTGGGGAAGGGGGCAGCCAGAGAAATTCTTTTAATTAACAGAAAAAATGATAAGCAAAAAACGGGGGAAAAGTTGTCCAAAGTCCAAAGTTGAAAGGAAGCCTCTTTTTTTCAATTCCAACTTTTTTTAGTACCAATTTTTCTGAATTAAAATGCTACATTTTCCTTGTACCAAAAAAAGTTAGGGGGAGGGGGGCAACCAGCCTTTCAATGAACATTAAATATCCGTAAATTGAGAAAAAGGACAAAAAACGTACATAGACCCAGTAACATCTCGTATTAAGGACTAATACACGGTGTATTAGTCCTTTGCCATGCTAATGGATACTCTCCCTTTCAACCCTTTAGATATGCACATCCAATCTAATTTTCGCATCTGTTCTAATCCTCTCTTTCTCTGGAAAATGAAAAATCTTATTAAACTTTCGGTTTTATGTCAATTTTTGTTTTCAGATAGAAACAGTAAAAGCGATATCTTGAATTGAAACCGAGCTGATTTGGTTAGAACATACAAAAGTCATTTGTGGAAATCCAAGAAATTGTCTAGACAAGAGCAATACTCTGATGCTAGGGTTTCAATTGTATCTCAGGATTAAAAGGTTAAAAAAAAGTAATTCTGTCCCTTTGAAACTTTTAAATAGTTTTCTTAAAATGCATTTGGTTTCCTCGATACCTGAACTCAGTGTCGGACCTTTCGTGATGGATATTGCAAATCTATGCTTTTTGAATCACCACGTCTTACAGAAGAAAAATGCAGCTAAAAGAACTCATTTTACCAACTCCATTATGCCAACAATGGAATTGAGACGGTAAATAAAGCTATTCTGAATTACAAAATTGCCCAGTCTTGTATCCCATTATATATCTAGTTGAAGAATACATCATGTACAGATCTTTCCTACGAATATACATCGACTATTAGACTTCCGCCAGAAGAACTGCCTTTGAAGTTGATGGTTTACTTTGACATTTAAACCTGTATTATGTACAGAATTGAAAATACACAAGAAAACCTTTCTAGTTCTTGAGGGTAGGGTGGTTGTTGTTTTCTTCAAGGGCAATATTTTTCTGCTTTGAAATAACCCATTTTTTCGTATTATTTAATGTTTAGCTTAATATTTATATCTTAAAAAGCTTTTGTACATTGTCTAAGTGTTAAAGTTAGCTGTCAACCGTGAAAATCAGCTCCCCTCGCAAACGTCCATTGCTCTCAAACAGGTCAAGGCCACTAGATTTTCTGACGTCAGCATAAATTTGCATGTAAATTAGCTATCTGTTTACTTTACCTACTGCTGAGTGAGTCGCAGTGCGTTGTGGGCTACTACAAGTACGTATACCCAGCTGTTTTGAAAATAATGGGCAACTTTAATTGTCCCTTGGAAACCTTTTTCAATTCTCTTTTGAGATTTGTGAAAGAAATATTTAAAATGATGTATAATCTTTCATTTCTATGCTCACATTTACAAAGTTTGCTTTATGAAGCCTTATATCAACTTATAATACATCGGCCTTAACCATTGTTCAAAGAGACGTAGGTTCTATCGAGTCGATAAAACACTGAGAGTTTTTTTCACGTGATATACGTGTGCATAGTTTTAACAGGTAGTGTATAGTTCCTTGGTTTTAGACAGGTGGATAAGGTGTGCAATTATTATCTAACCCCTCAAAATAATCAGAATTTTTTTTATGTCAAAGCGTTTTTACGGTATTTGAAGCAACTATTAATCATCTAAATCAACTCCAATATTAAACGTGAGCATGGAGCAATGCCTTAAGGTCATACGCAACGTAGTTTGAACTTTTTGGGGTTCTTCCCTGGAGTTGAAGAGTTCCACAAAATGAAAGACCCGTGTGCAATATTTTTAATGTCTATATATGGATTTGTACACCTCCTCTTAAACATTTTTTAATGAGAAAAAATCTGGAATTTATGTTTTATAATTTTTGTACATTGTTATTGTAATAATGCTATAATTTTCAAAATTTGATATCTTTTCAAAACCCCTGGTAACGCATGCTAATTTTTTGTCTAAGAACATGTAATGATATAATAAGTTTAAATTTAGAATATCTTGGAAAATTATCAGTAGGTAAGGTACGTTGTGTGTGTCCTTAAGAGTATAATCTTTCAATTGCGATCTTATAAAGTGATAAAGACGCTCTACAGTTTTCCCGGTAACGAGTTAAATATTGTGCAGTAAACCGACGAAAACCACGTGTCGCCATTAAATCGTAAACACGTAGTAAATTGTCATGCTTTGGTACTCATTCACTTGATTGGAGAACGGGGGTGACGAAGACATCGGCACGTGTTGAAAATTGCCTTCCATATAACTGTATAAGGCAGAAGTCTCCACCTGTCAAACAAACAAACTATGGAAGCCCAATAGTGCAAACCAAAATTTTAGATAAACCTTGTTTTGTGAACTTTGTTTATCACGCGTCATGCAACTGGGGGAGTTAAAAGACAATTCATGTTACTCATGATTTGATTCGTACATGTAAGTGTCATCTCGAAGTTTTAACAAAACAACTAGAAAACAATTCACTTCAGCTATCCTATAATTAACTGCATCTATTTAATGAATGCAGGTAAGTCTTTCTGATTTCTCTTTTTCGGGGAATTGATATAATTTACAGTTTAGCTGAGTTTGATGAATAAATATTATTTTTAAATATATATACTGAGCTCACGTTTTTATAAACACTTGAACAGGAGTTTAAAACATTATAAAGAATAATGGAAGCAAACACTCTGAATAATTGAAACTGAATCCTAACTGAATAAGATTCATTTATTAATATTTTCTTATAAGGAATAAAAGAACGCTTGCGTTATAGTATATTATGAGACAAGTATCAGCGTTACTTAACCACTAGATGAACTTTATTAAATAATGCTGTTTTGAGATAAACATAACGTCATCATTGAGTTGCATCTGTTTATCGGCCTAGGTAATGAACTGATAAAGTATTCTCATAACCCAAATTTTATTATCTTATCAAGTATAGTATATACTTCTTTTATTATTAATATACAATATGCACATGCATATGCATATATTTCACATGCATTCCTTTCTGGAAGGTGACTTATTTATATAAACTTACTATGTTTATGCAAGGTAAAAATTCCCAAATCAAATACAAAATGTTAAAACGTTGTTCATTCAAATTTCAGGTTTTTAACTGGATTTTAAAATTCTGCTCTAATGTGATATTGTTATAGATGGGAAGTTTGTTCTCATTGTTATTTTCTAAATATGGTTTAAAATGCATCTTTCCTGTTATAACTCGATATTTTTTGGTGCATTCCAGGAAACACTACACTTGAAAAGTATGGCCAACATCACTCAAGCCCAAAAGATAATACTCTGTGACCACTGCCCTGATCCTGTATACAATTTTTGTCGAAAATGTCAGACCGCACTTTGCAAGATATGCACAGCCAATCATTTTGTCCTAAGACCATCAGAAGTTCATGGTATCGTTTCATACAAATACAGAAAAACAAAACAACATTTCTTCCCTCAATGTCCATGTCAGTCCGCAAATGAGCCAACCTTCTACTGCTATAACTGTTGTGCCCCTTTCTGTATAGACTGTGAGGAAAACCACTCCTTGCATATATCAGTATGCATTTCCGAAAATATTCTCGTTTTCGTTGAAATGATCCAAGAACAAAATTTAGAGCTTGTAAATAATATAATTCCTCATTGTCAGTCAATGATTGACACCATAATATCAAAAATTTCTGATCTACCCAAAAAGTATAATGACCTTAGGCAGGAAGTTGAGACGCACAAAAAAGTAGTGCATGATAAAATTGATGGAAAATTTAGAAATGTACTTGATCAATTGTCTGAAATGGAAGCGAATCACCGTAAAAAGCTATCGGATCATCTTGAGAAATGCAGAAAACAAATGCGTCTGTTAAACAAAACTGTCCAGCGGAATAATTTAATAGCTAGTGACCCTGAAAAACTGCACAAAGCAAATCCGATTAAAATGATTACACCTCTTGTTAAAACTTTTCCAGAACTTGTAGAATATAAAATTCCTTCATACACAGTAAATTCAGCAGACTTAGATACTATCTTCACAAAAATTGTTGGTACGTTACAGACGAGAGGAAACGTTGTTTATTCGGAGACTTTGAAATATAAAAGTAAATTTGAATTCAAACCCATGAGGCCTCCTAGAAAGATTAAACAGATATCCTTAAATATCCTTCCAAAAGGAATCGTCTGCGATATAGGTGGAACAGTTTGGATATGTGGACTTGGGTTAAGTGGCATTTTTCAATACGACCAGCTTGGGAGAAGAATAAAAACTTTATATGTTGGTTCTGAGCCCTCTTATGTGTCCTTGAATAGTTCAGGACAGCTATTTTATACAGACATTAGGCACAAGTCTGTAAACATTGTCACCAATGGAATGGCTCAAACCTTAATAGAACCGCAAAGTTGGGAACCTTGGGATATTCATTGCGATGAAAACGACAATGTTCTCGTTTCTGAGTACAGTAGGGATCTGAGGCATTCTAGAATAGCTAAATATGATAAAAACGGATCTCTAATAAATGTCATTGAATTTGATGAAAAAAGGATGCCAATTTTTAAAAAAGTGTTATTCATTTGTCAAAATAAAAACGGTGATATAGGCGCCACTGAGAGAGAAAAGGCGATTGTCACTGTCGTGCGCAAGAATGGAAGGAAAAGATTTCAATACTCTGGGCGCATCAGATTTAGCAACTTTACCAACTTCAGATTTAAGGGAATCAGCTCAGACAGTCGCTGTAACTTTGTCATCTCGGATCCTCATAATTATACTGTTCACGTGATTGACTGGCAAGGAAAATTTCTCTTTTATGTCATGCCTGGGGAAATCATTACTCCAGTTGCGATTTGTGTTGATGAAGATGACAGAATTTGGGTTTCCGATAACCGTGGAACAATGAACGTTTTGACCTACATGGAATCGATATGATCATAAAAACATGTACCTGTCATGATTTTAGGGAGCAGGTCTCAATATCTTGTATATGTTACATGTATTGAATAGGAGAGATAACTTAGTTCACGAACAAACTGAACATAGAAAATATTTCTTTTTCACTTCCAGTTTTAATGCAAATCTGCAAATGCTACATGTATATATGTTAACCAATCATGAGTTCTTGGCGGTCACGTGGCGTTCTCCGTAGCATATTGTTCACAGCACTTTTCCGAATCTTATTTTTTGTCCCCCACTTGAAAAGTGGGGGATATTAATTTGAGTCCGTTCGTCTTTCTGTCTGTCTGTAACGCTTTCATTTCCCCACGATATCTCGAGAACCCTTTGAGATTTCGCAATGAAATTTTGCATAGCAACTACCTATAGTCTAGAAAAGAACTCTCTTGATTTTGAGGTCAAAAGGTCAAAGGTCAAGGTCATAAATTTGCAAATTCTGTATGTTCTAACAAATTCATTTCTGCGGGATATCTCAAGAGCCCTTTCAGCTTTCGCGATGAAATTTTACACAACAACTCCCCGTGACCTAAGAAAAACCCCTGTTGATATTGAGGTCAAAAGTCAAAGTTCAAGGTCATATATGTATTGTTTCTGTTAGTGTTTAACACTATAGTTTTTGGGCGATATTTCAAGAAGATTTTGGGCTTTTGCAATGAATTTTTATACCAGAACTCCCTAGGGACCCCCTCAACCCTCTCAAAGTGTCCCGCCCCGTTTGTTTAATTTGAATCAAGTAACGCTTGACACTATTTTTAGCACAGGGGCATGCGGAGAAATATTACGTATAATACAGGTTGTCGGCGGACTTTTCATTCTTATTACATCTTTTAATCTAGAACTGTTAAATAAAGGCTAAATTAGACTCCATGCATTGAGTAAAATTTTGACAATTGCGAACCTTGCCCTTAGCTGGGGACACAAATTCTCCGAATTAGCTTGTCTTACCTTGTACCGATATAGGCTATTTTTTATGGCAGGAATTGGCCATAAGCTCTGTTACCACTGTGCAACACTGGCGACTGTGAAATCCTTGATTCCACATGCATGTACATGTAAGACATGTACATGTAGGAAGTTACTTACCCGTCACATGCTTTGATTTAGATACACAGTGTATATTAATAAAAGAAATATATGAAGATAAATAAGGATTACTATTCAAGCTTAACTCTGTGAAGGACAAATGATACAAACAAAAAATGGATGCCTGGATTGATTTATATATTTTCTGGCCTTATTTCATTGAAATGATGCAAATAATAAATTTCTAGAATATAAAGAAGTTGTAAACCTTCTAAGATGTTCAAATTCTGCCTCATTGAAACCATTCTTATTAATCTATGCAAATATTTTTCACTTAATATCCCATTTTAGTGCAAATTTGAGTTTTAAAAAAAACTACCCGGTTAAAGCTAACCATTTAACTCATTAAAACATGACTCTAGTTGTTATTTGTAATTTTTTTGGATAAAAGTTTGTATCAGCTGTCCTTAAACAATACAAAATGGGAGCAGAGCAAACACAGACCTCAAAAACATCAGAGTTGGGATCAGGTGTCATGGAGGTATGAACATCTCCTGTAGACTGGTCACACCCGCTCTGTGTTCCTTGTCCTCGTCTTTTTCAAGTAAAATATCTAAATATGAAACAGTTGTGTCCGACTTGGTAATACCTTTTATTTCAAGATAATCGGGATATATCGTATCAACATAAGACATCAATGGTAATAATCATTGTTAAATGACAACACGTCGCCTATATATCTTAGTGTTGAATTGAGGGCCAAAGCAAGTGTTTTCTTCTTTTAATGTAAACATTTTGATTTTTGAAACATCCTGCTTCATGTGTGAATTTCAAAACAAGGTGTACTAATAAGTCTGCGCAATTGGTACCCATGGAAATTCCAATAAATGTTTGGAAGACAAAAAAGAAAATCTATCTTTTGCAAAATAACATTATTCTATCTGTTCATCTTTTTTTCTTATAAAAATTGATATATATATTTTTTGTATTAATTTTAGAAAGATAAGAAAGAAAGTTGATAGATCATAATTTGGTCTAAATTGTGTTATTTTTAATGAGGTTCAAGCAATAAAAAATACTGTCTCTGTTAAAACGTATTAGATTAAAAATCAAATGCTTCAGGTTACATTCATTTGATAGAACACTTAAGCTGCTGATAAGAGAACTAATTGTTAAAGAAGTGATATTCATTGCTTGATTGATTATTTTGCTATCTTCTGAAAGTGTTTATTTTATCCAATGCTCATTGAAAAGTAATTTTTAGGTTCTGCAGATTTTTCTTTAAATTTTCTAATGTATAAATGGTTATCTAATAATAAAAGAGTAATAATTTAGAGTCAAGACTTTAAGATAAGATAAATGATTTAATCAATTATATAAGATGCTGTGGAAGATGTGAAAATGCTTTGTAAAATAATATCTATTGTAGTTTGTAAGTCGGATCTGTGTAAATCTGAATATGATGCAGAAATACAATTTCCAGAAATACAATTAATTGTTTGCTTTCATGCTTTTTTGTGTGAAAAACTCTTATGTTAAATGGAGTAATATCAATGATTACAAAGTTTTAGATAATGTATTACCCAAGCTGTGTCAAGTATTTTACTTCTATTTTTGAATGAAATGTATGGAGATTAAAACAGAATTTAAGCTCAGATGTCCACAAAACAATACACAATAGGAAAAAATATTTTTATGTGTACCATAAATTTTTGTTTTATGTTATTTCACAACTTCCACAGCATCTTTTAGTGTTCTTGTTGGTTTACTCAAGTTGTATCAGTATGTCTCACCATAGAAATTTGTATCTGTTCTAGGAAATGATATTTTATGCATACCATAAATTTTTGCTTTCATGTTTGTGTGTGTGTGTGTGTGTGTGTGTGTGTGTGTGTGTGTGTGAAAAACACTCATGGTAACTCATGGTAAATGGAGAAAAACCAAAGATTACTAAGTTTTAGACAATGTATTACCCAGATTGAGTCGTTCTTATTAATTGTACTTGATACTCTTTTTAAACAAGTATTCAATTTTATGTGTTCCATTAGTATTTGCACTTGTGCTAGTTGCTATAAGTCCCTTCAAAAACATTTCACTTAATTTGGGACAAGACTACCTGCTGGTGAAAGGTTGCAAGTTTTGATCTGTGCTTGGCATCTATGTGCACTAAGTGATTTTTTAGTCAAATGTGATATACAGTGAAACTTGTATTAAGCAGTCACCTACGGGATCCATCAAAAGTGACCTTTATAGAGAGGTGACCTTTGAAAAGAGGTTCATCTTTTTTAAAAGAATTTATTTACAAATTTAATGTGTCAGTTTTGTGTTTATATTATGTTTTTCACCACAAAATATACAAGAAAGTTAGGTATTGGACATTAGTGATCTCACTTAAATTATTATTTTTTTTTATTTAGGAGATGCATTACTTTTATGGATGAATTCAAACTAAATTCAATGAATCCAAAAAATTAATAAAATACCTCTGTACTGAATCTTACTCTTACAGGGTGTTGCATTATCCCCCATCAAAACAATTTTTTATCTTTGTGCATGGAATGAATAAAATCAGTTAAAAATTATTTTATCTAAACTTGATTCATAAAATTAACCTGTGTACATGTATTTTTTTAAATACATGTACACAACTGTACATGATTTGTTGTATAATAAACTCTCAGACGTACTCTCAGTTGATCAACAGGTGCAAAGGTGTCCTGAGCAATGAAGCGTTACTAATCCCTAACGGTCGTTTCCTATGTGAAATTCACAACATACCCAAGCCACAATGTGTATATAAACTGTAATTATGGCTTCAACAAATGATGCAAATTTCCTAGGTGTGAAAATTAAAATGCTTATCGAGCGTAATACATTTACAACTTTCAGATCATGCAGAGCTGTGCGCGATATCGACACTGTAAATAATAAACAAAAAATATCATAGTCATTAATAGATTAAATAATATAGTTCATATGTTGTTCTTTTTTAAAACTTGATTGAAAATCCAGAAGTTATAAGACCCTGATAATCAGTTATCGATAATACTAGCATGACTAGTATTCGTTTTTTTTCCTGTTAACTTTTTTCGTCATAAGCATAGTTGTTCGAGTTTGGTAAAATACAGAAGCAGTTAGTTTGTAAAATGATTCTTGAATATGCTTATCCAGTAAAATAATTGCTCCATTTATTAATTTTTATTCACGATCCCGCAACACTTGACTGATTATTTACATTAGTAACAAAAATTGGGAATCAGCTGACTCCAGATCAGGTCACGTGATTGGACAAAATGGCCGCTAAAGACAGGGAAAAGAGGCGATTTCGTTTGAAATTAGGTGACCGCTGACCGCGTTACGCAGGTGACCGCTAAATAGAGTTACTTTATATAGGAAATTTCATTGGGAGGAAATAAAATGACCGCATAGGACAAGTGACCGCTGGATAGAGGTGACCGCTATGACAAGTTTGACTGTCCAATCACGTGACCTGATCTGGAGTCAGCTGATTCCCAATTTTAGTTTTTGATAATATATATACAAAAATAAAGATTTTATTCTGCTTGAAGGTGCACAGGGTACGGTCCTACGGCGCACGGTAAAAATAACAAGATTGTATTAGAGAATTTACAAGTATTCATTCGTAATAAAAGTTTTCAATGCATAAGATTAGGATGAAAATTATCCTAATTCGATTTCTTAATCAATTCTATCGTCTTTTTGAAAATTTCAAGGCATTTGGTTAAATTTTGGCTGTTTCCCGAGCATTCGAAATGGAAAAGTTGTATACACAATACACGAAAAATGGCGACGTTTCATGACGTTACGGCGCACCGGAGAGCAGTTCAGTTAGATTAGGATGTTTTAATAACACTTTAAAAGACTTTAAATGAATACGGAAGAACGAAAATATGAAAAATATCACCAGATTTTTAGTATACAAATAAAATGGACGTTTCCTTAGCGAAGTCTTCTTGATTGAGTCCCCAGATAGTACAAAACATGCGGACAGACTGCCATTGTAATAGTAAAAGACGCTGTCACTGTCGACCGTCGATATGAGATTCTCATTTACTTGACTGATGGTGAGAATACTGTCCCAAACTTGCTCATAAATATTCAGAAGATAACATGAGTGCGCCACATTGGTTCCTTAACTGGTAATAAACACTCACGTTTGTAAATCAATAAAATTTCTAAATTTAAGTGGGGCATATCCAACTTTATTTTAGCAAACATGAAGCGTGACGCTGTTTTAGACACGTCGACGTTATCATCCGTGCGCCGTAGGGCGCTACAGTACATAACATAAAATATCACAATTTGTTTATTTATGCACATATCTATTTGAAATTTGCTATGTATATTTATGATATATGTACTAAAAAGTAGTGAAACTTTCAGAACGCAGTGATGATTATTTTTCAAACTAGACAACTTGTCCACGATTTAACGGGACAACCCTCGTAATGGTTTTAAAGAACAGAAAAACAGTGACTAAAGTGTAAGTAACCATATAATAAAAAAGATACAATCCTCCCTTTTTCAATATAATGTTTGTCGAAAGGAAGCAGGGGGGGGGGGTTAAATTTCTCTTGAAAATATAATTGACAAATATAAAATTAGTTATATTATTTCAAAATTATATCATTTATTAGTATCATCAATCATATTTCACCAAATATAAATTATATTTTAAAGATTTTGGACATCACCAGAAAAATATCACGTGTTGCTGTTTTAAATTCCAAATGCTGGTATTGATTCCCCATAGATAGTAGTTTGGCGGGAAAAATTGTTATTTTTAGAAACAGTTTACTATATACCCATACCTATCAAATGAGTATATGGGATGTATACCTTACCATGCATCATTTTGTTTGGTCTATTGTACATCTGATACCTTAAAAATGTTAAACAAGGAAATAGAACATCTTATACAGGTCTGGACGATTTCCGAATAAGGAAGTCAAGAGCGATAACTGTGCATTGCTACATGTATAGATACACAGAATAAACAAGTTGCTATTCCTTCTGACTAATCAGATAACAGCATTTATACAAACCCATGAGTAAATAAATGAAACACGCCTTTTTATAGTTTTTTGCTCAAAAGATTTCTTTAGAACATTTTTTTTGAAAACTTTACGCACATTTAGGAATAATATTTATGACAATTCTACCATGAAGAAACACGACTTGAAATCTTAGTGGGATTAAAAATCTGTCACTAGGAGGTAGCAATCACAAATTTTCACTAACGTTTAAACTTCAGTCTTTAGAGCCTGACATTAAAATTTTATCGAATGGATAACAGTCTGAATTATTTTTTGAAGTGTTTATAACAAAACTGTCAACGCAGTTTCTGGTATGCGAGTTAAGATATTGGGATAAAACGCGTCCATGTATAATTATTTTCATTTCTCCACGTTTTACGCCTTTCCTTATACCCATTTAAAGTCTGCATAGCTTAGTATTCGGCGCTCATGATATTCGTGATATTTTAAAACTATGTAGTCCATACAATAAAAACTTATGTGAAGTGGATCTATACACATGGAATTTAAACATCATAGATAAAAAAAAAATAGGATGAATAAGCAAAATCATATTTACCAACATAAAGTATACAGTACCGACCAGACCCAACCTGAAACAAAGCAGTCCCAGAGCAGTCCCACAGCGGTCCCACAGCAGTCCCATAGCGGTCCCAGAGCGATCCCAGAGCAGTCCCAGAGCGATCCCAGCAGTCCCAGCGGTCCCATAGAGCAGTTCCAGCAGTCCCAGAAAACAGTCCCAGCAGTACCAGTGGGCGGGGTTTATTAATTAAGTGGGAGGAGCTAATTCAGAAATGAGATTGCCAATAAACAACGGAACTGTATAAGGCAGCTGAAATTTATTCTGAGGAGTATGCCAGGAAATTCTTACTATGCAAATGTCATTTACATGTATGAACAGTACGCGCATAGAAACAATTTCAAATAATATTTATTGAAGGAAGAAGGCTTTCACACCTACATAAATGAATCACACTGAACATGAATATTAAATCACAATTACCTGGTGTTTTAATAATTCATCTTTTTTCCTGTGATTGATACTGGTTCCCATATTTATTTTTTTAAAACAGAAAATAAAACTTGAATTGATTATTTTCTGTTTTAAAAATTAACTTTAGATAGATCTTATAATAGTTATTATATAATAGATTATGGCCAATTTCCATACTATCGGGATGCTATAAAGGCATTTACTTTAGTATTGGGGCTTTGAAAAATTCTTTGTTACTTTTGCCAAGTATTAATTATTTTCAGCCATGATTATGTTTACTGACATGTCAATTTAATTATTGTTAGTTTCTCTAGCCCTATAATACTCAGTTTTTATGTAAGTGTTTTATTTGTAAATGTATGAGTGAACATCGATGAATCACCAGAATGGAACCCTCAGATTATGTTCAAAATTAATTAATCCTGAAAGAAATTTATATACACATTTCAATTATCAATTTTTTTTTGCATTACACAGATTGAAATTAGGGTCATTATTGAGCAACATGTTCAGTGATGTGTAACACTGATACGTGTACCCAAATAACATGCATGATTGATTTTCTGTCCAAAGGTGATTGAAACCGCAGGTGTTGATACCATTTTATCTATACACATTATCGGCCAGGTAAACACAAGCAAAGCAAAAAAAAAAAAAAAATCACAATTCCCGGTATTTTCAATTGTTTATTTTTGAAATAAATTTACTCTTTTAATAACTTGTTTATAAATCAAAGACTAATTTATTTATAAATTCCCCAATAAGTGTTCACATTATTTAAGTTACGAAAGAATGGTGGCATAATATTATTTCATGGTCATAAAATAAGTTAGGTTTTATTTAAGAGTTGTATGGAATACTCTTTTTTTACCGCGGTACGCGTAAAGGTGGAGCGTTTTCAATTAAAAAATCTCATATCTAAATGTAATGATTTTTTTATAAAGTGTCAATGCAAATTTCGAGGATTGCATTTTACATTTAATAATAAATTAGGCCTACATGTAGATACTTTCTTCTCATGTAGTTTATTTCAGGGATAAAAATCTTTTCTTGACTTCCTTATTTAACAAGTTTATTTTTTAAAAATAATTCTAAACTACATTTGTGTAAATATACAGTGCCTGAAAATATCAAAGAATTATAACAATACCTGTTATCTCAACTGATTAAAAGATTGTAAGAAATCCTTGCTTTTTTAGCTCACCTGAGCCGAAGGCTCAAGTGAGCTTTTCTGATCAAAATTTGTCCGTCGTCTGTCGTTGTCGTTGTCGTTGTTGTTGTTGTCGTCGTTGTTAACCTTTTCACATTTTCATCTTCTCCTCAAGAACCACTGGGCCAATTTCAACCAAACTTGGCACAGAGTTTCCTTGGGTGAAGGGGAATCAAGTTTGTTCAAATGAAGGGCAACGCCCTTTTCCAAGGGGAGATAATCATGAATTTGTTAAAAATTAATGGCATTTTCAAAAAATCTTCTTCTCCAGAACCGCTGGGTCAGGAAAAATGAAACTCATGTGGAAGCATCCTCAGGTAGTGTAGATTCAAGTTTGTTTCAAATCATGACCCCCGGGGCAAGGGTGGGGCCAAAATGGCCGACCCAAGTTTTACATAGGAATATATAGGAAAAATCTTTAAAAATCTTCTTCTCGAGAACCACTGGGCCAGGAAAGATGAAACTCATGTGGAATCATCCGCAGGTAGTGTAGATTCAAGTTTTTTCATATCATGACCCCCGGGGCAAGGCTGGGGCCAAAAGGGCCTCCAAGTTTTACATAGGAATATATAGGAAAAATCTTTAAAAATCTTCTTCTCCAGAACCACTGGGCCAGGAAAGATGAAACTCATGTGGAATTATCCTCAGGTAGTGTAGATTCAAGTTTGTTCAAATCATGACCCCCGGGGCTAGGGTGGGGCCAAAATGGCCGACCCTTGTTTTACATAGGAATATATAGGAAAAATCTTTAAAAATCTTCTCGAAAACCACTGGGCCAGGAAAGATGAAACTCATGTGGAATCATCCTCAGGTAGTGAAGATTCAAGTTTGTTCATATCATGACCCACGGAGCTAGGGTGGGGCCAAAATGGCCGACCAAAGTTTTACATAGGGATAAATATAGGGAAACCTTTTGATATCTTCTTTTCAAGTACTTCAAAGCTATGATTAGTAATATTTATATGGAATCATCCTCAGGTAGTGTAGATTCTAGTTTGTTCAAATGATGAACGCCTGGAGGGGGGGGGATGAATTCAAGTCCGATGTGCTCAGGTGAGCGCTGTGGCCCCTGGGCCTCTTGTTAATAGTTTAAACTCCTCTCTGCTGCAAGTAAACAAAACGACAGTGAGACTGCAAATTTAAAATACACAAGGGGGGCGGAGCTATCGTGTCACTCAGAACCTTTGTCACACATGAGTGAACAAAGCAGTCCCAGAAAGCAGTACCAGGGACAGCTGGGACTGCTGGGACTGCTCTCTATAGCAGTCCCAGAGCAGTATTAGTCCCATAGCGGTCCCAGAGCAGTCCCAGAGCTGTCCCAAAGCAGTCACGGGGACTGCTTTCTGGGACTGTTTTGGTGTCAGGTTGTGTCTGGTCGGTACTGTGTTCTGGTAAATGTTATAATTGAACTTGGATAAGAACTTGCCGGTGTGATTTATTCCTTCGTAAACGATTACATTGTATCATGCATTATTTTTTTTCTTTACCGAGATTGAAATGTCAATGTTGTTTAAGGTTAATATGTGGGGAATACCTTATTAATCAAAAGTTTTTGATGAATATATTCAGACAGAAACAGAATCCAATCCAAAACGGAAAGTAAAAACATGAAATATTTTTACAGAACTTAAGATACATGTATCTGTTGAAGGTTAATACTCGCAAAGGCACTACTGATATCTTAGGAATGTCATGTTAGAGATGAAACCCATTACATGTGTAGGCTAAATGATTTCTACATATACACATTTTAGGAAAAAGAATAGCTTAGCTTCTTTTGTATTGCCTATAGAATTGTTCGCATTAATAAGTAATAAAAAACAATTCCTGCCGCTTAGGTAGAGAATTTTATTTCCTATATACATGTAGCTTGTAACACGAGCTTTGATTTGTTACAAAGTCAGGTGTAAAATTTTCGTGTACCCGACTTGAGCCGGGAGTAAATGTAACGTGATGTCTCAAGGTATATTTTTTTCTGAGATTAAAAGCAAATAACATGACGTCGCCAAGGATTGTAGAACGTGGTAAATCTTACATATCGATAATCAACTTATGTCTGTGACACGGTTGATTGGACTTATGCTTACAAAGAATTTATTTTGAGAACATAGGAAATAAATTCGTTATCCAAGTCCAATCAAGGGTGTTCAGGGATTTACCCCGGGTTTGTATTCTACACACCCTTCGGCCTCAGGTCGTTTGGAATAAAACCCGGGATAAATCCCCGTACATCCTTGACTGAACCTAGATAACTCATAGTGTTTATTGGTTTGAATGTTGTTTAATGTCCCTCTGTAAAATTTTAATCACAATCATATTGAGACGCCAACACTTGCCAATGGAGTGCTGCACATTTTGTCCTATACCTGGCACTTACGTTCATACAGCAACGAGGGATCTTTTTCGTGCCGTCACCTACTGCAACATGAGATCTCGGTATACACGATCTCATCGAAGGACCGTCTCCACGTCCCACAGTTGGATTCGACGTAAGCATCAACCTTTTACTTCGTGACTCTAGAGCAGACGCTCTAACCACTTCGCCACGTGGATGACGAAAAGAATTTAGAAATGCTCACAAGTAAACAATAATGGACAAGAATAACAGAACGATAGACCTATCTATAAAATAAACCTGGCAACTTGATCTACGAGATATATATACTGTAAATGTATTTTATTTGACGTGTACAGTATTTGATGCAAATGTGATTTTTTCACCAGGTTAGCTTTATTGTAGATTTGAATAGGCGCTTTCTGAAAGTGTTCTTTAAATGAATATGAATAAATGAGACATTAAGGGATGTGCCTGATTTCGCGGAAGGTGCATACATTATGTTTAGAATACGTTGACATTCACATGAACATCATGGTAAGAGGACTTACCGCATGTAAAATTAAGTTAAAAAATTTCTTTTACACACATTGTTAGATGGTTTGTCCCCTTTGTTAATTAAATATTAGTATATAAATGTACATGTATTATTCCTAGTTTAAATCCATGTAGGTCAATACTTTGATCATGCCACGGGCTTCACAAACCCAAATTCTATCTTTTTCATCAACACCAATTGCCATTGGAGCAATGATCTCCCCTGGCATGACATAAAAGAGAAATTTCCCTTGCCAGTCAATCACATGAAGAGTATAATTACGAGGATCCGAAATAACAAAGTTACAGCGACTGTCTGAGCTGATTCCACTGAATTCAAAGTCTTTAAAACCACTGGATCTAATGCTTCCAGCGTATTGAAATCTCTTCCTTCCGTTCTTGCGTACGACAGTGACAATCGCTTTTTCTCTCTCAGTAGCATCTATATCACCGTTTTTATTTTGACAAATGAAAAGAACGTTTTCAAAGATAGGTATCTGTTTTTCATCATATTCAATGGCATTTATTTGAGATCCCTTTTTATTATATTCGGCAATTCTGGAATGCCTCAGATCGTTACTGTACTCAGAAACGAGAACGTTATCGTTTTCATTGCAATGAATTCCACGTGGTTGCCATCCTTTTGGTTTAATAAAGGTTTGTGCCATTTCGTGGGTGACAATGTTTACAGAACTGTCTCCAAATTCTGTGTAAATTAAATGTCCTGAGCTATTTAAAGATAAGGAATAGGGCCTACGTGATACAAATAATGTATTTCTTGGTCTTCCAGGTAGATTGTATTGCATAATTTTCCTTGACCCAGGTCCACAAACCCAAACGTTCCACTTCTTTCACAGACGATATCACCAGCATAAAATTCTAAGGAAAACTGTTGAATACGTTTCGGAGATTTCATTGGTTTTAATTCAAATGTTTTTTCTGTTATCAAATTCTGAGGAAAAGTGGCATACCCCCCCCTCGTGTAAAGAACCAACAATAACCTTGAGGACGTTAAAATTTGCTAAATTTGCAGAATATGAAGGAATAGTATATTTTACATATTTTGGAAAAGTTTTGATGACAGGTTTGAACGTCTTAAATGAATTTGCTTCCTGGAACTTTGTAGCGTCACTAACTACCAAAATATTGCGCTTGACAGTTTTATTCAAGAAACGCATTTGTTGTTTGTACTCTTCCAGATGATTGAATAATTTTGTACGATGATGCGATTCCATTTCATACAATTGTTCAAATTTCCTTTTAAATTTTTCGTCGATGATTTTGTGCATTAGTTTCTTGTGCGTCTCCATTTCCTTTCTGATCTCCTTATATTTTCCGGGTAGGCTAGGAATTTGTGTCATCGTCGAGTCAATCAATGACTGATAAAGAGGAATTTTATTATTCAGAAGATCTAAATTCTGCTCTTGGATCATTTCAACAAGAACGTGAATATTTTCTGAAATACACCCTGTAGTATGCCCTCGATGATTTTCCTCACAGATAACACAGAAAGGAATACAACAAATATAGCAGTAAAAGGTTGGTTGTTCGACGGACTGGCATGAACATTGAGGAAAGAAATGTTGGCATCCGTTTCTGTATTTGTAAGGAACAATATCATGCACTTCTGATGGTCTTAGAACAAAATGATTGCTGTACATGTTTTGCAAAGTCCGGTCTGACATTTTCGACAAAAATTGGTCACTGGATCCAGGCAATGGTCACAGAATATAATCTTTTGCGCTTGGGTCATGCATGTTCGCCATGCTGTTCAGGTGTATCATGTCCTATAATGCCACATAAAATATTGAATTAAAAGAGGGAAAAGTGCAAAATAAACATTTTTATGTGCCTGGATCGATAGATTCGAGGCGTATATTGTTTTTGTCCTATCTGTTTGTCTGTTTAGCTGTTTGTCTGTTTTTTCTATTTGTTTGTCTTTTTGTCTGCCTGTTGTCAACTTTAACCTTCGCCATAACTTTTGAACCTTGAGAGATAGACTTTCTATTTAGTATGCATACTCCACTTATTAAGTTCTTTCAAAAGACACCAAGGTCAGTGACCTGGTGAGTTTGACTGTGACATACATGCTAAAAATAGCTTTTTCAAACTTTTGTCATAACTTTTGAACCAAAGGAGATAGAGACTTCATACATGTATTTGGTATGCATACCTCACTAATTAAGCTCATACAAATGACACCAAAGACAATGACCTTGTGACCTTGACTTTGACCTATATGCAAGAAATAGCTTTTTAGAACTTTCTCCATAACCTTTGAACCATAGGAGATACAGACTTTTCACAAGCATACTCCACTAATGAAGTTCATTCAAATGACATTAAGATCCATGACCTTGTGACCTCCACTGTGACCCTTATGCTAAAAATAGTTTTATGGAACTTTGTTGCCGCCGGCCGCATAGTTATTCACAAGCACGTCTTGTTTTTATTTCACCAATTGCCTAAGTTTGATAACAATGGCAAATTTTCCCTTTTCATAACAATCCCACAATTTAGTAAGTTTTAAAAATACAAGCCAAAATCTAAAATCGGAAGGACTTAAACATTTCGAATTTCATCTAGAAAATGTTTACACAATATTTTCTTTGTAAATTTATTTAAAAAAAACGCATGATATACCTTAATAAAAGCAGATAAATCTAAACTTAATCTTAAAAAAAATAATTGTTGATTGTTGTTAACCTAGACGGATAAAGAGAGGCAATTCGTCTGTGAAAGATTTCTCAGTGCTGTATGAGTTATGTATTGCAAGCACTTATAGCCACAATGTACTATTTCTCAAATATTATTTCTAAAAGAAAAGACTATTCATTTTATTTATATAAATTGGGTATAAATAAAAATCCCCAAGATTCATTCGGGAACTATTCGTGTATAATAATTCGGTGACTTTACTTCGATTGAAGGAAGCCAGAAAAGATCAAACTTAAATGATTTTAGTTGGCAGAATGCACATTCAAATTTGTTGAAATCGTGTCCCACGGGGTAGAAAAATTTAATTTCACTGAAAAAATATTCTTAATCAGTTTTTAACTTTTATCTTTAAAATTCTAATACCTGACAAGACGTCTGCGAGGATCAAGTGTGTATACAATAGTGTGTTCAGTGCATACTAAAATGCTATCTTACATCCTTGCATTAGATAATTGTATCACATTCCGGGGAAAATTATTTAGAAATATTCACATTCTCTCTGTTTTCTTCCACCATGAACCTGCAGCTTTCAATTGCGTTCATAGGACTATAGACACAACTTCTTTTTCTATTAGTGCAATTCCTTTTTACATTCGCACAGTACAAGCTATGTGGCAACGCACTTTGAAGAAATTAAGCACTTTGAAATTTTTTTACAGAGTGATTAAAACTTAGACAAAACGTACTTTGAAAATTTTTTTCAAAGTGCGTTAAATTTGGGACACACTCAACGCACTTTGAATTTTTTTTTCAAAGTGCGTTAAGAGTGTACATAAACATTTTTTACCATGGGGACATTTAACGCACTTTAAAAAAAAGTATGCATAAAACAAAAAATTCTAGACTATTCTACATTTCTGTAATTAAGAGAATCAATTTGTAATAATTTTATCTTTCGAAAAACTTTTTAATTTACACTTACTCATTTAACCTCATTGAGAAAGAAAATCAGTTAATTTCTGAAATTGAAAATTTGGAAAAAGACTACAATAAAAATATACAAACAATTAATAATAGGAAAAGGAATTGGAAAATATAAGATACCATAAAGTTATGGGAAATATCATAAGGTCGAGAGTAAAATGGATGAATGAAGGAGAAAAACCTACGAATTACTTCCTAAACCTTGCGAACCGACACTATACAAATGAAATAATTCCTAAATTGATTAAAGATGAATCAATAGATTCTGAAATAACAAATCAGAAAGATATTCTTCTTGAAATTGAAAAATATTTTAAAATACTTTATGAGGCTAATTCTGAGATGACAAATGTTAATCTAAGTGATTATAAGTGGGACATTGCTGCAGAAAAACTTAGTGATGCACAAAAGAATAATCTTGTAGGATTTCACTTATAAAATCACTATAAATAGCACAGTTAAACCATCTTTTTATTGCTTTACCTTCGCCTTCTGAAAATTTTGTTAAGAATCTAAATGGTGTTCTATTTTATTTTCTTTGGAGATCAAAAGTGGACAAGATAAAAAGAAAACAAATTACTCAAGATTACAAGAGTGGAGAATTGAATATGATTGACTTTCATAACTGCATTAAGAGCTTAAAATCATCTTGGATTAAAAAAATACTCAATGGACAGGATTCTAAATGGAGATCACTCGTTCAAAAAGCTTTTAATATTAAAAAGCTATTTAACACTGGTTCAAATTATATTGAAATAATACTACAAAGTATAACTAATGACTTTTTTAAAGATACTTTAATTGCTTTCAAAAATATAGAAGACAAAATGAAAATAGAATCATGGGAAGATTTTATATCTCAACCATTATGGCACAATAAAAAACTTAAAATCGACAATAAGCCCATTTTTTTTTCTCCAAATGGTTTATAAATGGTGTAATTTTTATCTCAGACTTGTTAGATGAAAAAGGAACTTTTCTAGAATTAAAGGATCTAAGAGCAAAATTTAATATAGAAACCAACTTTTTAATATATGTAAACCCAAGGCCCATTCTACCTTTTTATTTAACCCTTTCTCTTCCGGCGCATTTTACGTGTTTTTGGAGGCCTTTTGACATGTCATTACTAAATTATTTCTAACTTTTTTATCCTAGGTTAAAGCTAAGCATAATGCATACCATTTTGAAGGGGATTACATAGAGATGATATTTTATGACTATTTAGATGCTCAACCACTGACCTTATTAGTAAAAATTGAGGTCAAAGGTCAATTAAGTGCAAAATTTTATGGAATTTTTTGATACTTTTTAATCTTCAAGCTAAATATTAAGTATTATGTATGTTGAAATAGGAAATTTGGGATATACCCACAAAAGAGCATTATACTGTAGTACACGAAACACATAAACTTTTTTTTCAATTCTGCATATAACTACTTAAAAGGGGTTGCTAAGCAACGCAGAATTCTTTAATTTTCGGGCAGAAATTTTCATTTTTTACTCAATCTAGATACATTTATGCATCCAAGCACATATTAAAGTTAGATGTGAGGTCATAAAATTACAAGGGACATACAGTAGATAAATTGTGTTAAAGTTTGACCTCATTAGATCTATTTTTAGGAGGTCAAAGGTCAAATAAGTGCAACAATTTCATCAACTTTTTTCAACACTTTTCAATATTCTTGCCATAATTTTACACAATGGATGCTGAAATGGAAAATTCTGAATATACTCTCAAAAAGGGATCAGAACTGCAATATCCATGCATCATTTTAGTTCAAATATCTGTTTAATGACCTTTTAGTGGTTGCTAAGCAACAACATTTTAAAGGTTTTGGCTATATACATGTTTGTTATTTCACATTCTGGACACATTCTAGACACTTTTTGTATATTTCATGATATTGTTTGTAAGATATATATGGGCCATAAAGATGAAAGAACATTTTTGTATTAAAAAAATTGACCTTGACACTCTTGTTCTTCAGGGGGTCAAGGTCATATCAGTACAGAATTCTGCTTTAAACTGTAAGTAAATATCAATTTTGAAATGCTTCATACATGGATAAATCATCTAATAGTTGACGTAATAAAAATGGCGAACGACAAAATTTGCAAGCAAAGAATTCTGGTCTGCTTCTTACAAACCCCTAGCAAAACATGTATACAATCTTTTTGTTAAACAAGAAATCCATTCTCTTGATGCCATTAAAAATAATCTTTATTTTCATGGATTTAATCTAACAAGAAAAAAAAACTAAATGATTTCATTACAAGATTTTTCTGGTATAACTGAGCTTAAGGGGTACAATAAAGACTTGACATGTTATCTTGGAGGGAAATAATAATAATAAATAGCATTGGCAATATTTAGCCCAAAACTGTTTAGTCAATAAGTTGAAAATTTGATGCTTATATCCAAATATACAAATCCAGATATATTGCAAGATGAATTCCAAATCAGACTGAAATCTTCAACAAAATGTTGAAGAGCACTTTTACTTTGTGTCCACCATTCTCTTATCAACTGTTACTTCTCTGTAAGACTGGAGGAAATTCTTTGACTTGTCCAAGACATTATAATTTGCTTTCAAGTTCAAGTGATCAGCTTCTATCCTGTAAAAGATTTAAATATTTTGAAACAGATACATGTCATTGTGTATATGAATTTACATTTATAAATAAAATTAAGAATGCTAAAATTACTACATTTATTTGATTTTCCTTTTAAAATTAAGATTGCATCTATTGTGTGATTCAAGTAGTTAAATGATATTGTTAAGTCAATGTATCAGGACTGATAATTCAACAACCTTGTAGTAAACCATTATGGTAAAATTACTGAACTAAAACAAATAGCATATACAATATGGCAATCTGACTAAAGCCAGACCTCTGTTTACGCTATCGCAATATATAAAAAAAAATCTGGCAGTGGATGGAAGATCTAATTTTAATTAGATTGCTACGAAAGCCATGAAGGGACACAGCAATTTTTCAAAAAAGTAAAAAATGAAATCTCAAATTAGACAATCCAATTCCACGGATACTAAATCATTCCCTCGATTTATAATTCGAGATCTCGAATTACACAATCCGATCTTACAGATTACTAATTCGCCCCCTTGATTCATAATTTGAGATCTCGAATTACATACTGGTAATTCGTTTTCACAGATTAATAATTCGAGATCTCGATTTGTTACAACGTCAGTCCTATGATTTTGGCAATCTGTGCTCTTGAATTTTATTACATATATGTACAGATACATCCAACCATTTTAATCAATTAGTGCGTTCACTTCTTTTTATTTTGTTTCAGCAACCGGTCATTTCCAACCTCTTTCATAACTAATTCAACGTATATTTATTTTAGAAATATTATGATTACACAGGACCCATATTCACTTTACTATATCGGACTTTCAATTATCTTAATATACACGTAACCAAAAACCTCTAAGATTTTTTGTTGTACAAATATCAGTACTAGCATATGGATTTGAAAATGTTCATGTATTTTTCTCATTTTGGTAATATGGTAATATGTAATAAAAGGTTGGATGTAAAATACTACAATATTCTATTCTTTAAACATGTATTACCATATCCGATATGTACAGATAAATAATTTTAATGAAATCATGGGAAGGGTTTACATTCCGAGGGAACGTGTCAATTAAACTAAGAGAATGAATTATACAATCTGAGATAATGGATTGTGTAATTTGAGGGAAGATAATCTGTGAGAATATGAATTGGCAATTTGTTATAACAGATTGTCAATCCGAGAGAATGGATTGTGTAAATCGAGAACTTGGTTTACTTTTATAAATTTTTAAAAATTCTATGTCCCTTCATGGCTTTCATAGATTGTGTAATGGTTTGGGCCGTGGATATCGGCCTGGATAGCTCAGTTGGTAGAGCACCTGACTAGAGATACAGGGGTCCCGGGTTCGATTCCCGGTCCAGCCATACATTTTCTCCTTTCCTGTTACAGATTTGGTGCCGTTGACCACCCCAGGAATTGCAGGTGAAAGTCCTGCCTGGGGCAATAAGAACTTGGGTTGTGTCTTCGAGGGCGAAGACAATTTAAGGAGGGAGGAATGTAATGGTTTGGGCCGTGGATATCGGCCTGGATAGCTCAGTTGGTAGAGCACCTGACTAGAGATACAGGGGTCCCGGGTTCGATTCCCGGTCCAGCCATACATTTTCTCCTTTCCTGTTACAATTGCATACCTGCATGGCTGCCAGGGTTGTAAAAAGAAGGGAGACAATAGACTGCAATGTTACTTCAGGGCAAAATTCCTGGAGCAAGGCTGTTCTTGAGCATGGGAGTGTTGATAAACCATCCAGTGAGTTTGACCACCCATATATATGATGTACGATAATTGGAAAGTGTCTGAAAAAATGAGAAAATGGAAATTCTAACCACAAACTTTATGCAGATTGGAAATACAACAGCAGTCTGTAAAAACAGCTTGTTTCATATCTCGGCATTCATTCAAATAGATATTACGTGTTTAAATAATGTGCTTGTATGAATAATCAAGCATCATAAGTATTATGTGTTTCAAACACTTATTTTTCAAAATATAAATCAATTGTTTATTAACTCGTATGAATGATTTATCATGAGAATGTCGCAAATGAAATTTGACTTTATTTTTTGAAATTTTAAAAATACAGAAATTTTCAACAACAAAACAAAAATTTACTTGTTCATTGGTGTCCTTACATATTAATTGGCATTCGTAGATCATGGTGGGCTTAGCAAGTGGGTATTCACAGATGAAAGTATTGTTACATATGTTGCCAGCACCCTAAAAATTCAAAGTGAAAGTGGTATATGTACACACTGGTACACACATACTGAAAACAACTATCTATTTAATATTATGGCAACTTTGATTTTACTTTGAACTTACGAGTGTTTGTCAAAAGCATCAAAGTTCAAAAGCAACACAAAATTGGCTGAACAATACGAAATACGCACACTGAAATATGAAGATCTAGTACATGTACATGTCTACATTTAGTTTTCTTTTGAACGTGAACTAATTGCGTTTTAAACTTAAACTATTCAGTCAATATACACGTATTCTCACCTGCTAATACCAAAGGATGTCCGTATTATTTGATTCATTGATGTGATGATCTTCGTCGTGAAATAATCATGAAAATTGACGTTCAGATTTCGGATCACCATCATGTTGTTTGTTTACTGCTACCATAGCGGAAACACGTGGTTATTTCAATTCGTATCAACTCATACAGTGATGAGTCGTATTTATTTATAAATGCGAATTCTTGTTTTGTTAAATTTCGTGCTAATATAGATCTAATTAATTTGCAAATTAAGTATACAATATAACAAGATACAACTATATTAAAATCTGATTTTTTTTTTTTTAGTAAAGATCGACGTTTAGGGAATCTACAATTTTTCTCAACATTGTACATCACTACATGAAATTTTCATCATTATAAATCATGAATAAATTGACATTTCATTTCACACAAAAGGCAGAACGATAGTAAATATTTGTTTTTTTAAATGTATTTTTGTATTATGCATTTATTTCAGTAAAAAATATATATTTAAATGGTCAAAAAAGTCTTATAAAAGAATTTGTTGTTTCGAGTAAGACGCAACAATATCGACCTTGACGTTACATGGTAAATATTGACCGATTTTTCCATAAAAACTATGCGAAGGTCACAAATTCAAATTATCGTAATTAAAAAAATACTGAGCGTAAGAAGGCCTGTAAGGGCTTGTTGGAAAGGAAATTTTCTCCACTTTTACCAGCTTTATTTTGTTTTCCCTATTTCAACACAGAAATAAACATAAAACTGAGCTTTGTTTAAACATTACGAATAAAACCGAGAAAAAACACATAAGTGCAAGAAAATTCTTGTTTTTAAAATATACCTTAAAGTAATAACAATAATTTTTATATATTTTAAAAGTAGAGAAAATATGCTTTAATAATATACCATGCTTTCTTCATAAAGTTAAACAGGAAAAAATTGTCAATCGTCTGGAAAATCGGCAATCGCTTTGGAAAATTACGCCATTTTCAAAAAGTCACGTTTGTCTTTACAACGTAAAATCGATTAAATACCGGCAATCAAGACATAATCTTTTTAGATATTTTAAAAGTAGAGAAAATTTCCAAAAAGACGATATATAGTTTATATACCTTTATGCTACCATTAAATAGATACGGAGATCTTATTTTTGCGAAGTCGTGTTTTAACGCGCCACCGGTCAATTTGACCGGTACGGAAGTGAAGGGGTTAAAATAATTCTGTCTATGTAAAAAAGGAACAAAAGCAATGTATAATATTTTGAATACAGAACACATAGTACCTGTTTCAAAAGTGAAATGGAGTAAACATTTTGAAATTCAAGATTCCCTATGGGAAATGATATACAAAATTCCTTTTCAATGTACAAAAAGTTCTAAATTACAATGGCTACAATTCAGAATAAATCAACATATCTTAGTTACAAATAAAACGTTATATAAAATAGGTTTGAAGGATACTAAACTATGTAGCTTCTGTGAGACATGTGAGGAAACAATTTTTCATATTATGTGGGAATGCCAGAGGGTTCAGGAGCTTTTACATAGTTTTATCATTCTTTGTGAAGCTCATAATATAGATTTTCCAAAAGATAGTTGTAATGTCATATTTGGAAATCCAAAACCCAACAATACTGAATTAATTACAGTATTATTTTTGTGTATTAAATCATTCATATATAGAACTAAATGCCGGAATGAGGTTTTGAGATTACAAGCATTACGTGGACATATTAAAACATTGCTATCTACGATGAAATATAGTGCAACAAAAAGTAATCAAATTAATGAATTTAATAATAAATGGAAAGACTGGCTTTTACTCGTGTAAGACCCTGAAACCAGACACCAAGAGACCTCTTGCAATGCTTGGACATACATATACCACTACTTTATTCCTATGAACATGCTCTTCTGTTCTTTTACCATTTCTCACCCCCCTCTTTCTTTCTCTCTCTCTCTCTCTTTCTTTCTCTTTCCCCCTCTCAATTGTCACTATCATATTTTTTTTGTATTTATTTATGTATGTATTAATGATGTATTGATGTTCATAAGATATTATAAACATGTATAATGTGACAATTGATATTAATAAAAAAAAATTAACCTCATTGAGAACAAAGAAAAGACGAGTAGAAGGTCTCTCAGCCCAACTCTATTTTTCTTATACATTATACATAGCTGTCGCTAGCAAACTGAAAGAGGATAACCCCCAAGCTCCAAGGTAACCCCCTGTTTCAATACCAATATTATGTCTTTGAAAAACATTTGTGTGACTACCCCCCCCCCACCCCAGTACAGATGCCTATGCTACACCCAAATATATGTAATTTGCATAACTGGTATGACGTTGAAAACTTTCAATAAATTTTAATTTACATATAAAATGCATACAAAAACTAAGTAAGTAAAACATTTAAGAGAGAAAGAATTTTCAAAGTATGGAAAAATCAAAATCGCTCACTTTCACACCCTGAAGTGACCTCATCACGTAAGAGTTATCAAACAGGTTCAATTATTTATCATACCTAAAATTTACTAGAAAATTGTCCAAGTCATACACATTTTTTTTCAAAGTTGGTTTATATGATTGATATTAACGCACGTTGAAAAGAAATTTTATTTTTTCAAAGTGCGTTGATTTGGTCCCAAATCTAACGTACTTTGAATTTTTTTTTTAAAGTGTGTATTTTTCAAAGTGCGTTGTAATAAAGCTATACTACACTAGTTATAGTGATGCCTTCACAAGTATATAATTATGTGGAATGTGCAAAAAGAATGAATATTAGTTTTAAATAATATTCTTTGAAAAAAAAGAAATTCGGAATATTTAAAATTGCTGATTTATATCTTTTAAAATTTAATTTTGGTCAATGTATTTTCTTGGGATCTGAACTTGATTAAATTTAGTTTTAAATATAAATTTAATCAAGTTCATGGCGGTTTCAGACCACAAGAACGTTTGATATATTATGTAATCAATTTCGCCATATATTATGTAATCACAGTTTATATATTAATTATATTCATAGTTCGGTTTCATTCTGTTGTGAATTTTTGATACAGATAATAAGTTGTTTATTAATAATTTTTTGGATTTCATGATCATTTTTTACATAATTAATTACAAGTATTTTCTATAATTAAAGTCACATTAGTTGCAAAGTACAACATAACTAAATGTCTTGTTCTTTATGAGAATGGAGAGTGAAGGCGGTTTCTCGAAATACTGTGATAGTACAATAACTGTAAGTTGGTTTTACAACAGTTCACGAAAATGTTAATGAACGAGAAGTTCCACAAATTAGTTATAATGTCAAAATGAATTTGCATTGGCAATTGTACATAAATTCATTTAATTGTACAGTAAAACTTTTCAGAAATTGAACAGGGCTGCCATATTTTTATTTTTGTCTTTTCCTATTTCGCATATTTGTACAAAGAACGATAAATTTTCACCTTTGGGTTTTATAACATTCAGAAAAAGCAAATTTCTTAATACTATATCTAATTTAAGAACGATTTCAGCTCTTAAAGATAGATTAAGGACATTGGCAACGTTTCTGGCTGTCGTATAGAATTTTTCAAGATTTTTTGAACAGGTTTAATGGTACCAAACATGTTAAATTCGTGTCCTTTTTACCCATTAAACAATGCATTTTCTATGTAAAATGTTGATAAAATGAGCATATGTTATTTTTAACCATAAGTTTTCTCCAAAACCCATTTATTTCATAAGGTATATATAAAATACATTGTTGAAAGCTTATTTCCGATGACATGCATATAATTTGGCTGAAAATGCAAATATTAAATAAAAACACAGAAATACCAGCACTGTTCTTTAATTTTGAGTTAATTTACTTAACGTCTAATCAATATTCATAATGATCAAGAGACTGGTTGTTTGTTTCCTTTATTGGAAACGAACTGTCATAAAACATTTTTGCAAGGATTTATTAGTAACTTTTAATGGTGCCTCCTTCACATAACCTATAGAATCGTTCTCATCCGGTCTACCTAGTATCACCACTTTCAGGATAATTATTTCTCATCTTTGCACTTCCCAGCATTCATGTACCTATTCTAAATGACGACCTGTTGACTGTCTGCCTCCTCAGTACAATTTAAACAAACCCATCGCTGATTTTCTTTTATTACTCTAGAGTTGAATATATCCGAAAAAAAAAACACACGCGCTTTTGTTTACCTCTCAGTATGTAACATATGCTTTATTTGTTTTCAGCGTCTAGAGAATTCCATACGGGGGATCACTCTCAATGACTTTTTTGGATAAGTGAAAAAACTTACGTATAAACCTTTTTTTCTCCGGAAACCCTGCGTTGCCAATGACCTTAAACAATCATAGAGAAACACTCTGGAGTTAAAATCATTATCAAAACATTGTCCTTTTTTATCATAGTGTTAAATTATTGATTCTTGTCAGAGAGTTTCAATAACTTTGAACAATGGCGTCACAACTGCATCAAAACAAAAATCAATGAGAATGTGATGACGGCGCACCTTGTATGCAGATAACTGGGGTTGAAAGGCAAATACTGTACGTGTACATAATTTGGCATATTCAAAATTAAGCGCAATCACTGGATATTGAGTTGATGGCATAATCTACACATGTCTGTAACATGTGTAACGTGTATTGTAAATATAAATGATTTCTAAGCGGTATTCATTAATTAGCGCAGCGTTGTTCGCGCAAAAACCCGCTTAAATACGAAGCTTGCTTTTTAAGTACACATACAGTATACCTTATTTGTGATTTATTAGAAAAGGTACAATAAACAGCTCTATCAATTTTATACCCGTGTGTTTTTCTTTACTGAAGACAAGAAGCCTCGTCCTTATCTAAGCCAGGATTTCCTCTGATATTCTTGACAACGTCAAAGAATGCAAATGTAAGTAATAAACAACGATTATCCAGTGAATATGGCATTATAAATAGCAATTATAGCTCTGTGTCATATTTTCCATGATGCGCTGGTGTATATATATATGGAATATGCCAGCAGAGCAACTGCTATTCATAACGCCATATTCACTGAATAAAGTTGTTTATTTCTTAAATCTTTATTCTTTTTTTCATAAAGCAGATACACTTACCGGATGTCTAAGGCAAATAATACAATCACCAACAAAATTTTGTTATGTTCTAGTTGCTGACTAAAAGGTGTCACTTTCAGTACTTCAACCTCCTGTTACACGATAATTGACAAAATGTTCACAAGTTAAGAGCTGCTCGAGTTTTTCCGAGACTCAATCCTCACTGTAATTTTACTAAACAATGTCTCTGAAAATTTTCCTTGTAAATTGGGCATTCAATATCTATAAGAAAATTGACATATTCAGTTATAAAATTAGTTTTATTTGTTTGTTTTCCTTTTAAAAAGGAAGTTTTTTTACTTAACATTATTATAGTATTTTCAAAATGTTAAACATTTTAGCAAAAAGAAACACAAAGTAAGCTCTCTATGGAATGCCAAACATTGCAGTATTTATTCTTTTTAATCTGAATTGTATAATTATTCGACCTGAATTCTTAATTTCCATTTAAATAGTATTGTTTACCAATGGAATTCTATTCAAATAGATCACGTACAATTTATGGCATAACATGATATATACTAAATATGTATTTTATCTGCTCTTTTTACTGAATAAAATGTTATATAATAAATATTTATAAACATGCACTGTTCTGCGCACCCCTCTAAAACCCTCTCAAAACTTTTATTGGAATGTTAACTTAAAGGTAGGTCCAGGTTTTCAAGAAAATTCTTTCACACTAATTTTATTTTATTTCAATACATTAAATAACTTTTAAAGTAACTAAATAGCCCATGAAAGACATGTCATTGCATGCTTATTTTCATACAACATGTCTAAGTGCAAATACCTCTCAAAATCTGACAGCCGAAATTTAACATAGGGAAGGTTTTTTTTGCAAAGAAATATTTTTTTTATTTAGATATGCACCGAAAAACATTGTATTTAAGTTTAACAGAAATACATATTTTACCATACAAATCGTAAAAAGTCTTTTGAACATGTCCCCAGTATACATGCATACATCGTACATACCAGAAAAAAAAGAATTAAATGAATCAGGAATATGAAGAGACATTTGTTGAATACTAAACACTTGCACGGGCGAGAGTATAGTTTATTAAAAGGGTATTGCTGGTATCTTAGGATTGTCAGGTAAAAAAATAAAACTCTTTCATGTACACGTGTACTAATATAAATATCTCCCTTTATCTAATTAAAAACTTCCCCCGGCTGATGCACAAGAAACAAAAACATGTAAGAAATTTGTGAAATGAATCAATTGTTTTATTTAGTTGAACACACTGGTGGATTATGAGACATTACATAATGTCTGTATGCGAATTGAATTGAAAAATAATGAATAATACCATGCTCAAAGAACTAATTTGATACTTTTCTCAAAAATTGACAGGCGCGGTTTTCCCCCACCCATATACCATAGTAGAAGACCTGTGAGTGGGTCCGAATGAAGAGAGGGACCTTCATAAATCCTCGTAGGGATCATTCAAATGGGTACTGTAAAAGGCTCAGACAGCTAGGTATTGTCAACAATGCCAATGCCTGAAAGGACAAAGATGTTTCGAGTTTGAACAAAACAATAGATATCGCAGATGTTACTGTAACTGTAATGCAACTGTAATTAAAAAAAATAATAAAATATGAAGATTTCACAAATTTTATGTATGCTCAGGGTAAATTACTTTCTGCATTTACAAATTAACATACATTTCCAAACAAAAATCGAACATCACAACTTCATTCTCTATCGCCCATAAAATTATCAACATTTGCTACCCAAAATCGCATCTACCACTTAAAAAAGAAGTTTGAAATGTTTACAAGTTTTTCAAACACCAACAATGAAAAAACATTCCAAAACAGTAGTCTTATCTATAACATTAACTTGGATCCTGAAAGGGATTAGATGTTCTTCTAGACATGTATGTTCACATTCACAAGACCCTTTAGGGGGGAGGCAAATAACATATTATATTTTAAAGTAAAAACTTCCTTTCATCCACATTGTAATGAGGTTTAATCTAATGTTGCCATTACGCCCTGCTTAAATCATTCCATGTAGGTCAACACCTTTATCGTGCCACGGGCTTCGGAAACCCAAATTATATCTTTTTCATCAACAGCAATCGCCATCGGAGCTATAATCTCCCCAGGCATGACATAAAAGAGGAATTTCCCCTGCCAGTCAATCACATGAAGAGTATAATTACGAGGATCCGAAATGACAAAGTTACAGCGACTGTCTGAACTGATTCCACTGAATTCAAAATCTGTAAAGCCACTGGATCTAATGCGTCCAGAGTATTGAAATCTTTTCCTTCCATCCTTGCGCACAACAGTGACAATCGCTTTTTTTCTCTCAGTAGCACCTACATCGCCGTTTTTATTTTGACAAATGAACAAAATATTTTCAAAGATAGGCATCTGTTTTTCATCATATTCAACGACATTTATTAGAGATCCGTTTTCATCATATTTGGCTATCCTCGAATGCCTCAGATCGTTACTATACTCACAAACGAGAGTGTCATCGTTTTCATTGCAATGAATTCCACGTGGTTGCCATCCTTTTGGTTTAATAAAGGGTTGTGCTATTTCATCGGTGACAATTTTTACAGAACTGCATCCAAATTCTGTGAAAATTAAATGTCCTGAGCTATTTACAGATAAGGAATAGGGCCTACGTGTTACCGATAATGCCTTTCTTTGTCTTCCAAGTAGATCGTATTGCATAATTGTCCTAAACCCAGGTCCACAAACCCAAACCGTTCCACTTCTTTCACAGACAATATCACCAGCATAAAATCCTAAAGAAAATTGTTCAATCTGTTTAGGCGTTTTCATTGGTTTTAATTCAAATGTTTTTTGATGTGTCAATATCTGAGAAGAAATGGAGTATCCCCCCTCGTAAAAAGAACCAACGACAGCTAAATTTACAGTATATGAAGGAATGATATATTTTACATATTTTGGAAAAGTTTCGATGACAGTTTTTAATGTCTTAAATGAATTTGCTTCCTGGAGCTTTGCAGCGTCACTGACTACCAAATTATTGCGCTTGACGGTTTTATTCAAGAAACGCATTTGTTGTTTGTATTCGACCAGATGATTTAATAGTCTTGTACGATGCTGTGCTTCCATTGCAGACAATTCTTCAAATTTCCTTTTAAATTTTTCATCAATGTTTTTGTGCATTAATTGTTTGTGCGTCTCCATTTCCATTCTCATCTCTTTATACTTACCGGGTAGGTCAGAAATTTGTGTCATCGCCGAATTGATCAATGACTGATAAAGAGGAATTTTTCTATTCAGAAGATCTAAATTCTGCTCTTGGATCATTTCAACAAGAACGTGAATATTTTCTGAAATACACCCTGAAGTATGCACGCGATGATTTTCCTCACAGAGAATACAGAAAGGAGTATAACAATTATAGCAGTAAAACGTCGGTTGTTCGAAGGACTGGCATGGACATTGGGGAAAGAAATGTTGGCATCTTTTTTTGTATTTGTAAGGAACGATATCGTGCATTTGTGATGGTTTTAGAACGAAATGATTGGCTGTGCACGTTTTACAAAGTCCGGTCTGACATTTTCGACAAAAATTGTACACTGGATCCAGGCAATGGTCACAGGGTATTATCTTTTGGGCTTGGGTGATGTGCGACATGCTGTTCGGGGGTATCGTGTATCGTTTGCTGGAATGAATTATAAGATATTGATTTAAAAAGGAGAAAAGGTGAAAATAAAAACTTTTTTTAAATTTCATAAATGGTCTTAATTTAATATCAACTGAAAATTTCCCCTCTAATGAAAATCCCACATCTTAGTAGATTTAAAAACCACAATAAGTATCCAAGACCTGAACACTTTGAATTTGAGTCATAATTGTTGTTGACATAGACCAATAAAGCGTGGCAACTCGTCTGTGAAAGATTTCTCAATACGGTATGAGTTACGTATCGCAAGCACTTATCCCCAGGATGAACTATTTCTCAAACGCTCTTTCTAAAAGAAAAGGTTATTCATTTTTTGTATAAATATGGTATGAATACGAATCCCTAAAATTGATTCGGGAAGTATTCATGAGCAATAATTCAGTGGCTTTACTTCGCTTGAAGGAAGCCAGAAAAGATCAAACTTGAATGATTTTTTTTGCACATTCAAATTTGTTGAAATCGTAGCCCACGAAAGAAGGAAATTTAACGTCATCTAAAAAAAAATATTCTCAATAAGTTTTGGACTCTCATCTGCTGGATCAAGCATGTATACAATTGTGTGTTCAGTGCATAACAAAAATTCTAATAGTATTTAGAATATTCTTGAATAGGTATTCATTGAAACAACACTTTTCTTTCCGGGTAAGATTTATTCTTGTTTGCATAAATCAGATAGACTTACCTGATATCCTTAGAAAATGATACAATTACCGATAAAGTCGTGTTGTGTTCTAGTCAATGTTTTAAATTAAGTCGTGTCACTTTCAGTCCTTCAACTTCCTGTTACACGATAATTGACAAAATGTTCACAAGTTAAGAGCTGCGTTTTTCTAGTAACTCAATCCTTACTGTAATTTTTGTAAACAATGTCTCTGAAAAATTATATATTATGAGTCAATTTAAACCTTTCAAATGTGCAATGTTGTCCTTAAAGATTAGCTGATCTTCACTAGCGAATGAATTCTTACATGCTCGAGTAAACTATATGATGATATGTCTGAAAATTCTCTTCATTTACGTTCGAGATTTTCTGATTATGAACATATTTGGTAGTTATCGAACGTCATGACCTATTGATTTACAATAGTACGATGTACTCATTTTATGAACTTCTAATATAAAGACGTCAATATCCTCGGCTGCATGGTAACATAGTATTGGGGTTGTGTATTGCGTAAGTTGTAACACTAAAAGTGGCGCGTGCATTTTTAGTCAATTTTTTTCGTTTTGACTTCATTGATTTTTGTGCCATTTGGTACAAAGCTTCTATAACGTTCTGCGATGATGTTATATACAAAATTGGTTAATAAATTTACAATACTGGCCAATTCAGACTGTTCGTAAAAATGATAGCATTATATAACATGTCGTGTTTTGACAAGTTACAATATATAAATGGTGCCTGTTTTGGAGGGTAACAGTTGAAATTGACACCCCAAGGAAAACCATTGTCAACCGACGCGTCAGCGGAGGTTGACAATGGTTTTTCGAGGGGTGTCAATTTCAACTGTTACCCTCCAAAACAGGCACCATTTATTTTATTATACTGAATGTCTTCTTGATTTACTATGTCAGCAATACAAATCTTCGATCGCCTTTTCGTTCACGTTTAGAAAGCGTTCAAACTCCCCGCTACTTCGAAAAAGATTTACTGACCTCTTTTTTGTTTATTGATACTCTACGAGTCCTTTATCATCTAAAGTTTAGCTATTTCTGCACTCGCAAGCATGTTTCGTCTGTCGTTTGTTGTTTTCAAGTAAGCTACATCGGACGCAAGCTTTTATTGACGTCAAGTTTATTCCGGTTCTTTCAAACGCGCAACTGACGTTTTGAGAATTCTACGATGAACCGTACGCGCATAATTTCCACGCATGTGGCATGACCGTTGTGATACCCGTTGTCACGTGTGTTGCTAAGGCTGAGGGTAATAGAACTGATTGTTAACTGCGTCTAAACCAATCAGATTTTAGTATTAAACATGAAAGTATAATAAATAAAGATGATGCGTTTGGGAGAGAGCTTTTACTGAATTTCAAGTTCTTTTTGTAAAACTTAATGCGTCTTTAAAAGATATAAACAAGTATGAGGAGAAATTGATATCTAGTAAATTGGATGTCTAGTTCACATATTTTACATTATGTGTATACCATGTGACAAGACCTTTCTTTTGGGTACCATCAAATTTGAAATTTTGACCTTGACCCTGGAGTTTGACCCACTTTTACACAAAAATCCTAACTTTTTCTTTGGACATATCTTTTGAATAGTAGAAACCAGGACATTTTTACTTCACATATTTATTCTTTGTGGAAAAACCTTTCATTGGAATCCAACAACCTTGACCTTTTGACCTTGGCCTAAGAGATTTCCGTACTTATGAAAAAACTTTAACCTTGTCATAACTTTTAAACGATAGGGGATAGTGCTTTCATAATCAATATATGTAATTCTTGTGAGAGGACCCTTCATTGAAGACCAAGAACTTTGACCCTTTGACCTTGACTTTGGAGTTTGAACTACTTTTAAAAAGCAATCTTTGACCATAACTATTAAAGGGTCAGGGCTAGTGCTTTCATACTTTACATATTTAATCTTTGTGACTTGACCTTTCATCTACAAGACTTTTGACCCTTTGACCTTGGAGTTTGACCCACTTTTCAAACCTTGGCTATAACTTTTGAATGGTTTTGGCTAGGGCCTCTATACTTTACATATGTATTCTTTGTGGCAAGACCTTTCACTGAATACCAATTACCTTGACCTTTTAACCTTGACCTCGGAGTTTCCGTACTGATGAGAGAACTTTAACCTTTGCCTACTTTCATATTTCACAATTGTATTTCCAGTGAAAATACCTTAAACTTGAATCAATATATTAAATTTGCATTTAAGAAAAGTTTAAACTTCGCTATGTTGCCATAGTAAAATTTTCTTTAGTAAAAACGCATTAATTCATTACCAATCTTCTCATCTGCTCCTAGGTTTTTAAACCAATGAAATATGTACATAGTTGTGATGAGGAAGAATGCTTTTTTCAACTCTGTGAATTTCAGATCCCTAGGGACAGGCGTTTTGATGTTAAGACATGAGTCTATTGAATAAATAGTGAAAATGCATGGGATTTTTTGAAAATCTTTTCTTTTCCTACTGGGTGTTATGCCAATGATCTAAGTACATATTTATGATGAAGAAAGGTGCCTCATTAAAAATGAATACTTTCATAACCCCTGGGTCAGGGGTACCGAGGGGAGGGGGGTGTGAATTAATGCTTTGAAATCTGCTCATCTTTATGAATTAAATATTTATGATGTGTGAATTTACCTTTCCAAAAGTTGTGAGCTATGTGTCCCTAGCTGGGTCAATACTGAGTAGTTCCTGTGGGCTGGGGAACTGGTGGTCATTGAGTATATAGTGGAAATTTTTTTCTTTGTTGTTCAGAACTACCTCTGGGTATTAGGTAACCAAAGTAAGCATGCTAAGTGTATAGTTATGATAAGCAATGATGCTTCTTTCATAATTGTGAATTTCATGCCTCTTGATTAAAACACGAATCAAATTCAATTCTTGGAAAGTTGTTGCATGATATCAGGTGACCTTTAAGGCCCACGGACCTCTTATTACTATATGTGTACATGTGTTCTCATTTTGAAGCAAATGAGAGTTTAAATATTATAGTACCCTGTATTTCTTTTTCTTTTAGGATTTCTTTTATAGAAAATACAAGATAATTTTAAAGGACATTCAATACATGTAAAGTATTCTTTTTTAATGACATCAATTGAATTATTTTCAATTGTAATAACTCCTAGCGTCTTGATTTAAAAAGTACTAAGATAGCTAGGTTATTGTGTCATATGCAGATATAATCAAATAATAAAAGGCATGTTTATTTATATACATTGAAAACAAAGAAAAGAGTTACCTTATTACAGAAAATTCAGAGTATCATTTGTCTGCAAAATTTAATCCGGCAATGGCTGATTTTGTTATCAGCAGGAAACGAAGATTATGCCTCCTAGTCTGGTGTCATTAAGAGTTATCTCTCTTGATTTGTTGTAATCAGGAGCACAAATACAAAATAAAAAGATTGTAAAAGCTGTCATTATTATCTGAATATTTATCTTAATATACACTACAAATAACCAACACTTATGACGAAATGTTGAAATATATTGTGATTTCTTTGATTTTTTTTTTTATTTTAACTGAAATTATCAATGGCTATTGTTATCTATAACTAAGAGACACATTAAAAATAATGAATATAAATTTACATGTAGTTTGATTTCAGAATATAATCAGCAAGGATTTGCCCTTGTTATTTCCGATGAAAGTAAATTTTCGGAAAATAAAATTGACTTTTCAGCTAGAAGTGTTTACTTCTTCACTTCTTCTTAAATGCGACTTTTTATAGCAACGTTAACCGTAAAACTTCCTCTCACACGAATCGGAATTTTTTTTTAAAGAATGATTTCAGCAATAATGTTTCAGTTAATCATTGACTTCAGCATTCTTTTATAAAGATATAGGCGTCAAAATTGTTGGAATCTTCATATTTCATATCTTGATTGTTACAAAATATTTAACCGAATCTGATTTTGTTATAAATTTATATAAAAGTGGCGGATCCTGAAATTTTGAAAAGGGTAGTTTGAGGTCAGGGTAGGGGCTCAAAGCCACACCAAAAAAACATTGATTTATCAAATATTGTGTATTTTTTGGACTCAAAAGGGGGGCCCGGGCAATGCGATTTGATGATATAGACATGCTTATTTTTAATGACATTTAAAGTAATCATGTCATAATGCTACTAGGAAAAAAGATATTTTTACATGAATGATTCATTGTAAGTAAGCAAAATTCTACACAAATATGTTAAAAGGCTGGGTATTTTCGTCAACATGCGAGTAATAATTTTGACATCGTTTTCCATATTAACATTGACAGCTGCTTTTTCATTAAAAGATAAAACTCGGAGCTCGTAAATTTACTTACATTGTCATTGATTCTTTACTAAATAACTTTGTTAAAACATTCTAAATGCAAACATACACACACGTATTATGAAGCTTATATTGAAATGATGGTTGAGCTTTTAATTGACACTATCCATGTGCATTGTCTTTGTAGACTAGGTCTTTCAACAAACTATTGAAACCCCCATAGGAACCAAGTACGTCTCGTCATTAGCAGACTTTTTTTGTATTCATTTTATACAGAATTTGTTCAAAATCTTGCACTCTGCCACCACTGTGACTTTATTTATTAACCGTATTTGAATTACATAAAATGATAAAATGATGTAAATCACATTAAAAGGTTATACAATCATAACATAATTAAAATTTGATATACAATTATGAATATCTGATTATTTTTCCCAATAATATTTTAATCAATATTCATTAATAATTCCCATTACTTCCCATTAATGATGTAAATGATTACATAATTATAAACCAATTATACTTTGTGGTCTGAAACCACAATACAGAAACAAATAAATATGGGTTTATTTTATAAAAAGGAAGGTGGAGGGGTGGAGATGGATAAAAATCGTAGAAAAGTTTCCAGTGAGTTAATTCTCTGGCGTCCTGAAAGAAAGTGGCGACCCACGCTATCTCTAAAGAGAAGCATCTTCAGTTTCCCGCGAAACGATTCTATTGGTTCTATCTTGCGGCATTCACATAACTTACCATATAAGAAGATGCTATTGAGATTAAGCTGGAGTATATCCCAAGAGCGATAACTCCAGCATTTGAGAAAGAAATACATTATCAATATACATAAAGTATTTTAAGGAACCTTAAAATTTTTATATGTGAGATAAAGAACATCAACTCGACATTTAGATAAATCGACGACGTATTTTCAATTAACCATGTTATTTCAATTCATATCTGGAACACATATATCCCGGAGAGCATGAAATAAAAGATAACAGAGAGTATGACACATCTGTTTCAAGTTTGGGTACATTCTACTAGAAAAAGACATTGATGGTAACCAAACAACCAAGTTCTATGATAAACATGACATTAACTTTTCAATCATCTACATAACGTACTTCTTCAAAAATGTACAACAATACAGCCTTATCACCTTCATACGGCGTTACATGTATACATTTATCTCTCGATTGATTCGATACACAAGGGCATGCTGTATGTACATACAATTTCTTAAGCGATGTAAATCATTGACAAACAGATTGATGAAACAAGAGTATTAGCAGCGATGCTTAAAGTCATCTTTTCATAAGTTTTATGGTCGATACAATGACTTTACAGCAAATATTCTATATTATCTAAAAAAAAACTGACTGACGGTTTGCATACTTATCGTCAGACAATTATCTCCCTATCATGTCAAAGAGCACACGGTGGGTGTGACCAATCGGCAGGGGTTTCTCACTGGTACCTGATCACACTTCTGATGTTTTAGAGATAACTAAGTGTTTGTTATGCTCTAATTTTGTATTGTTAAATGGACCTTGAGCTTGAATTCTATTAGTTATCTATACATATTTCATTTACATACCAGATAAGCAAATTGAAATGCAATTTATTTTCGTCAACATGCAAGATATAATAGTGCAACTTATTCATTGCAAGTTTCCTTTGTAAAATGTGCCAACATAAATATATTGCATGTTAATTTAATAAACTCGCACTTTGAATTTGATAAGCAACACGTCAATATAAATAGATTATCTAACATTTTTGATGACAGATACTAATTTAAAATCAGATTCACTGTAAAGTCTGCTAAATTAATCAATTAAATATTTTTTCTTTTATGTTAACATGCTTTTTACATGCCTTCATAATCCATCTTGCATGAAGGGGACAAATATGTTCTAACATAATCATCATAATATGATATTAAGTAAATATTTACTTTCGCAAGTATCTGACAACATAAATTACGTGGAAATGAAACTTCTTTATGGGCACAACTGTACATGCAATATGGCTGTGTACATATAGTTGTACAGGTACATTATATTTCTGCTCCCTACACGCAAGAAGTTAACATGCAAACAGCTATGTAGACATGCAACTTATTTATGTCACCAAGCAAATTTTTTATGTTTATATGGAAGTTTTTTATCTTAGAGTTTGATTTTCATTTTGGTAAACTTATGTACATGTATTTATCTATAATATGACATTTGAAACAAGCAGGAAGCAACAAATCTATTTTGACATGCTAGATATTTTTGTTTACATCCGTGATAATTATGTAGACATGCAACTTAATAATTATTAACTCAATCATGTTGCATCTTAAAAGTAAGAAAATTTACCCATGTTAATTATTTTTCCTGTTATAAGACTGGTAACTAGCATATATAATTTTCTTGTATAAGACATTATCATCGTCCTGCTGACATATTTTTTCTAGCATATTAATATAATTTATCTTGCAGGTAGCGATCCGAAATATGCCTATAAATGTACATCTAGGCATGCAACCACAGTGTATTTCTTATGCAACTTATGTATGCAAGCATGCGGGTAATGTTAATAAGCTGTTATTTTCCGTATAGGGTTTTTTTTTTAGTGGGGTGCTAATTATGGGTTATTTTGGGGTTTTGATGGGAGTCCGTTAAAATTTTAATCGCTAAAATAATCGGTACTGTTCAAAGTCTTCATCTGCAAAATGCTGAAACCCTGTGTCCGCTAAAATAAATTTCGCCAAAATTGACATACCTTTGAGCAGGCAAAACGCAAAATTTTACATAGGCCAAGAAAACCCGCTATACGGTGTGCTGGCATGTGAAACATTTTTGTTAAAAAGTCAGATTTTTATATCAAATATCCCTTTAAAATGAGCCATTTTAATAATCAACTTTAAATATTGAATGTAACGGTTTATTTTATCATCATTCAAGATAATTTTAACTTGGGAGTTATGTAAGCATGTTAACTTGCGACTTCAAAATCTCATTTTTAGATACATGTTATATGTGTATTCATATCAACATGCAAGATACGTTTGTTGCATATCAATTGAAAATATTAAAATAATTACTTTATTGACAAGCAAACTTTTAATGTAAAATTTTTTCCTTAAAATTAAACCAATTTTATAATGAACTTTTAATAATACTTGTTGACAAAAATAAGTCGTACGTCAACATAACTTTTTTGCATGTTTACTGAAAAAAAATCGCATATCAATATAATTATCTCGCACGTTAAAATAAATATCTTGCATGTCAATAAGTAACTCACTTGGCGATTTAATCAAGTAGAATTAAAACATATTTAGATATAGGGGACCCCGATCCTTCAACTGGCGTCGGGATTTCATAAATATGATGGATTCTGTTGATGATTATGCCTGGAGATGGTCAACATACTTGTGTATGAAAAAGATGTTGACACTTTGTCAGAATGGATTAAATGTATCAGATCAATGTTAAAACCAATTCGTATAAAAAAAAAATGTGGGGCGATGTGAAAATCATCTATCCTTCTGTATTCAATAATCTAGAAGAAAAAAAAGAATTAAATAGATTACAGTCATTATCAGTAAGTACTGGTCCCTGATAACAAAGCAGGTAACAACATTGTCTTTGTTTGTAAGGCTCATTATGAAAATTGTATTTAAGAACTCGGATTTAACTCTACAAGTTGTAATATAAACTTATACTCATAGTTCCCTTCTGAAAGAATATATTATTCAAAACCATGCGTCAGTTTTGAATATTTTTGATATCCCATTGAAACAGTGAATTTGAACTACCATAAATAGATACACGGCATTGGATTCCTAAACTTTTAAATTATTAAAATCATTAAAAACAATGATACAAAGCGGGTTCAACTAAGCACCTTTCTTTACTTCTCATTAATATATCAACAATAGTGAAGGAGAAACTTTAAGAGTACTGTGCAACAATATATTCAAGAAGCTGTGTAAAGCAGATGTGGATACTTAAAAACTCCAAGGAACTTTTGGACAATTTGAAATCACAAGATTTTACCAAAATTAACAGCTTAAAAACATTCGACTTTTCACTTTATACACAACCATTCCCCGCCATCAATTTAAAATCCAGGCTTTTTGATATCATTGACAGCTGCTTTGTCAAAAAAATGAAACTCGTAAATTAACTTACCTTGTCATTGGTCATTCGTTAAATTATTTTGTTGAAAAACATTTTGATTGTACGCACAAGTACTCTTAATCTAACATCAAATAAATGCCTGAGTTTCTGAAAGACAAAATCTATGTTGTTGGACACCAGGTCTTACAACAATCTATTGGAATTACCATTGCTACCATTGGCGCCCCGTTATTAGCAGACCTATTTTGTAGTCATATGATGCAGAATTGGTTCAAGATCTTATACGAGAAAAGAAGAAAACACTTGCTGTGGCCTTCAACTCGACGTTTAGATTTATTGATGACGTTTTTTTCAATTTACAATGGTAATTTCCTTTCATATGCCAATACGTTAATCCTGGTAGTTGAAATTAAAAAAAATTACACACCGTCTGATACATCTTTTTCATATTTGGATATTGTGCTTAAAAATACCTTAATGGTAATCTCACAACTAAGTTCTAGAATAAACGTGACGATACGTAATCAATTTCTTAACCGAGGTAAATCATTGACAAACAAGTTGATGATACAAGAATATCAGCAATCATGGTCGATACAATGACTCCGTCAGCAAATACATTTTTTCATAGAGTCAATTGCTGACTGACGTTTTTCATGCTAATTTTAAGTCCATTATTCTTACCCTGAATCGACGACGGATATTTCCGTTAATTCCCGTTCATGACAAGGAACACACGGCGGCCATGAAATGTCGACAGGGCATGCTCACTTCTCCATGGCACCTGATACTACCTCTGATGTTTAAGAGGTCTGTTTTGCTCTGTTTCTATTTTGTATTAAATTTAATTGCTTAACAGGTATCATACATGTGAATATAACCTATGTGTACAAATTTTCTATTATCTCAAGAAATGTAAGCTTTGTTGCTGTTTGTTTCCACACATAATATAATACGTTCGTTATCCTTTCCACAAATTGTTCGGAAAAAAATTATACAAATCTGAATTGACAATATTGTCATTGTCAACGATATCTTTTTTTTCTGGGTGTCACAGTCAAAATGTTTTGTCATGTTTTTTTTATTTATTTATGCATTTTGTGATTATTGTTAAAAAGCAAATGTATTTCTTCTCATCAAGTAAATGTACACTATGTGTAAAATGTAGATTATACATATCTTAACCTTTTGTAAAATATTTTCCGGGTTCTTCCTCTACTCCTAATCGGTAACCTTCTTTTAATTGTTCCATTATAAAATCAAAAACTTTACTCCAGGAATCTTTACATTTCATGTTAAAATCCTCACCAAGTTCTTCTTCCCAAACAAAAAGCATGGCTTCCGTAAAAATGTCCCAATACTCCGGTTTAAATCCGCCAAACTCTATATGCTGTTTCCCGAGCCCGATCAACAATGGTCCAAAGAAAGCATGTAAATTATTGATGTTGTCAATAGCCGCTCCGACCGCCTGCATAAACCTAGAAGCATGACCTGTAAAGTTTGGGTCATTTAATAAGTCTTCTCCTTCTTTGTCGCGGAAAGGAAATAACTTCTTAAGATCGGGATTGAGCTCAAATATTCTTTGAAATACGCGAGCACCGTTTGCAGATATGTCTTTTGCTAGATACTTCCAAGTTTTTTTCACAATTCGTTTTTCACTTTCGGACATTACTTCACAAGAGTTATAGACGGAAGAAGGTTCGTGACCAATTGAAGAAGGCGTCTTTGATATTGGCGTTTTATAGGAGCCTGTGATTGGATCAAATGAGGACGATGCACATCCCATAGCGGCTTGTTTATGAAGAGATATGGACATGTAAATTCTGTAATAAAGAGCTAATTTGACTTAGAAATGATAATTGCGGCAATACTTCCAATTGTTATTGAATTGACAATTCTGGTTTAATATAATAAGGACATAGATGAATAGAATTTAGAATTGATTGAGATACTTTAGTAAAACGATTTAAAGCAACAGTCAAATCATGTCAACAACTTTAAAGTAATCTATACAGAATTATTTCTTTCACGAGTTTTAAAATATCTTTTACTAGAGAATGAACAAAACGACACAAACCTTTTTTATGGTATTGAAGGCATCATTTGTGGTCAACATCATTAAATCCTAGGCGTGCTTTATCCATAGTTTCTTAAATTTTCCATATGAAAACGTTGCGACATACAGATAATTATATACTCCGAAAAACAAATCGATTGACCAAAGGTGGTGAAACAGCAATATTCATTAAGCAAGAACGATAATCATTGTAGTGTACCAACGTCTCTGCAGTGAATAGGACAATTAGTGCTTCAAAACGGATGTTATCTCCGCTTTATATAAAAGCCCCTTAACAATATGAAGAGCTGCAGAGGATCAGATATCGGACTTATGAAAACCTTTATGCTTCAGGGAGTGTTTTCTTAATGGAATCATCAGTGATTAGAACGGAGAAAATTGCTTTAATTTGCTAAAAGTCTATCAAGTTAATTACAAAACGATATGCATAAACAAATAATTAAGAGCTTATTTGCTGAGGAAATATCTATTATGTCATAATGATGAAAAATATGATAAACAAGCATGCAGTTAAAGCAATGTGAACTGCACTTTTTAGAATTGTATTTTGCTGTTAAAATGTGCTGCTACGATAAATTTGTATGTAGTGTAAATCCTTATAGAGAGTTAGACTAAAAGAAAGTATTAATTTGGGCCAGAAAAGTGATTTCTGTGCAATGGAATATATGGTATTAATTTATACAAGAAATCAATATTGTACAGGACGACAATTAAGTAATTTGCTTCAATCTAACCACATTAATAGTTCTTCCATCGCAAATATGAAAGACAAAAGTTTTCCGACATCAAAGTAGCAGCTCATATTATTGTTTCTTTGTAAAATTCTTTCGAAAAAAAAAATATAATCATGATCAAATAATTATTTATCTGCGTTTTTTTCGTTAAGGTAGGATTCTTCTCTGGTTTCTGACTAGAGGAAATATTCAATGTTTATTTTCTTATACGGTTTATGTATTTAAGTGAAAGAGATTCAAAAGACCAAATTTTTCGTTCCTCGTCACAATTGTACAACTTTAAATAGAAATGGTAAATTGTATTTGAAAACTATCAGGTACTATATTTTTGGCGGAATGGTAGCGTATGAAAATATCTTTTTTTTTCTGCCTCTCAAAATTATTAAAGAACAATGAATTTAGTTTTAATTTTTACACAATCAATGACTTGAAGATTTTTCAAATGCTAGCTTAATTAATAATAAGGGACTAAAGCTTTAAAATATTTAAAATAAATATATATTCTAGCTTTTAAAAGCTACCAATTTAAGTACAGACATGAGCCAAAAATCCGTAGAAAGTGATTTTACTCTCTTAGTAAACTGTATTTGTATTATTTTGTATCTCTATATGACTTCTTTACCATATGTGAAAATAAGAAAAATTTGAATATATACGGCGCATATAAAAATAATCTAAATATCCTTAAAAATTAAGAAAAATAGAGAAAATTCAGATTAGCCAAAATCCATTTTTGTTAAACTATTTGTGTCAATATGGTAATATCATCTTATAGACCCTAAATGGTTATTTCTTTTTATGCAAAAAGAAAAACATTCTAATCTTTTGAAATAGAAGACTCCATCACATGATTGGATGCATTTTTATTCTTAATGTCCAGGGAAAAGGTAATGACCTTGACCTGACCTTAACTCTAGTATAAAACGGTCAAAACTAATCTAACTGATACCATCACTTAGTAAAATTGTCTTTTTGAATCTATGAAAATTTCATTAATTTTTAAGTACAGGAAATACAGTTTTGTGTGAGAAGAATCCTTCCTTAACATGCTCCCTATATTTCCATTACAAAGCACAAAAAATCCTAAAAAGAACATATTATAAAAAATATAGATTCTAATTGATGTTTTTAATAACAAGATGTGTTTGTGAAACACTGATGCCCCCGTATGGCAACTTATAGCGAATGTTAAACTTTCCCAAACGCAAATCAAATATTCTGGTACCCAAAGAAATTTATTCAGTTTTGAAATATGAAAGCCCTAGCACCACCTGTTCAAATGCTACGTTAAAGTTTATTTTTTTTAAGTATTTGAAACTTCAAATTCAAGGTCAAAGGGTCAAGGTTGTTGTTATTAAAAGGAAGGTACCTATTGTCACAAGGATAACTTATTAGAAGCAAAAAAGTCTTACCCCTAACTGTTCAAAATATTATAGCCAGAGTTAGAGTTTATTTAACAAGAAGGCCAGACTCCAAGATCAAGGATCAAAGTTGTTGGTATCATATGGAAGTACTTGTTGCAAGGATTACATTTAGTAATTATGTGAAGAATGAAAGCTCTAGCATCAACTGTTCAAAAGATATAGCCAAAATTAAATTTTGGTGAACATATTTGCAAAACTTGGTCAGATTCAAAGGTCGATGACAAAAGGCAAACGGTTTGGTACCCATAGAGAGGTCTTGTCACAAAGAATACACTAGCATCTATTAATTAAAGAATAGATGCCTTTATTTTATGAGGAAAACTTTGTTGCTGCTATTTGAGTTGGGTTAGCTATAAATTAGATCGGGTTCGGGATATCTCAAATTCCCCCTCTTTGCCCTGGATCCTAAGAACGAAAGGTATACGATTTTTGTAGCAGACAGAATTTTCAAAAAATATGCTTTCAATCACGATTGCTTCTTAAATCCCAACCCATCCCATCCCATATTTTAGAATTAATGGTGAATATACAGCTTGATATTAAATAATTATTTAAGAAGTCTTTGTCTGCTGTTGGGGTTTTCTCTATCTTTTCAGGATTGACTGGAACATTGACTACACTTGGAAGATCCTCGTCGTGGCATTCCATGGGCCTGACCTTGTATGCTGTAATTTTGAGTGCATGTTTATCCTCGCTCGTAGAGTCCTTGATGACATTCCATTGAATTACAATTTGTTTTTCCCCTTGTCGTCTCAAGATTCAGTTTGCGCCGCGCCATTCAACTGATGCTATAATTCATTGTGATGCTGCTGCTTAAAACAAACTCATTTACTGTGAAAATGTGTGCTGCTTTCAACAAATTCATGAATTGGTCTGCTTTGATTGATTGAAACAAACTCAATTGCTGTGCAAAATGTGTACTGCTTTCACCAAATGTCATGGACAGTGCTTTGCTTGCTAAAATATCTTAAGTAACGTTCGCGGTTTGATAACCCGGAACGATAACTACATACATATAAACTTGTAAAGTTTATTTAAAATACATGTACATAAAATTTAATTGTAAGGTTAATTACCGTTTGCGGTAAACCCGGAACGGCCATTGTTTTGCTTATTATAGTACATGTACATGTAATATTTTGCTTGATTGTTGTTGCTGCTTGTTGAAATTGTTTGGGGTCGCCCTGCTTGGCACCCCCTTTGTTGCTTTAAGCCACGACCAACAATCGCCAATATATTAAAATAAACGTGTACAAAATCATGTTTGTTTTATTTTCCTCTATATAAATAATAGCATCTATTAATTAAAGAATAGATGCCTTTATTTTATGAGGAAAACTTTGTTGCTGCTATTTGAGTTGGGTTAGCTATAAATTAGATCGGGTTCGGGATATCTCAAATTCCCCCTCTTTGCCCTGGATCCTAAGAACGAAAGGTATACGATTTTTGTAGCAGACAGAATTTTCAAAAAATATGCTTTCAATCACGATTGCTTCTTAAATCCCAACCCATCCCATCCCATATTTTAGAATTAATGGTGAATATACAGCTTGATATTAAATAATTATTTAAGAAGTCTTTGTCTGCTGTTGGGGTTTTCTCTATCTTTTCAGGATTGACTGGAACATTGACTACACTTGGAAGATCCTCGTCGTGGCATTCCATGGGCCTGACCTTGTATGCTGTAATTTTGAGTGCATGTTTATCCTCGCTCGTAGAGTCCTTGATGACATTCCATTGAATTACAATTTGTTTTTCCCCTTGTCGTCTCAAGATTCAGTTTGCGCCGCGCCATTCAACTGATGCTATAATTCATTGTGATGCTGCTGCTTAAAACAAACTCATTTACTGTGAAAATGTGTGCTGCTTTCAACAAATTCATGAATTGGTCTGCTTTGATTGATTGAAACAAACTCAATTGCTGTGCAAAATGTGTACTGCTTTCACCAAATGTCATGGACAGTGCTTTGCTTGCTAAAATATCTTAAGTAACGTTCGCGGTTTGATAACCCGGAACGATAACTACATACATATAAACTTGTAAAGTTTATTTAAAATACATGTACATAAAATTTAATTGTAAGGTTAATTACCGTTTGCGGTAAACCCGGAACGGCCATTGTTTTGCTTATTATAGTACATGTACATGTAATATTTTGCTTGATTGTTGTTGCTGCTTGTTGAAATTGTTTGGGGTCGCCCTGCTTGGCACCCCCTTTGTTGCTTTAAGCCACGACCAACAATCGCCAATATATTAAAATAAACGTGTACAAAATCATGTTTGTTTTATTTTCCTCTATATAAATAATAGCATCTATTAATTAAAGAATAGATGCCTTTATTTTATGAGGAAAACTTTGTTGCTGCTATTTGAGTTGGGTTAGCTATAAATTAGATCGGGTTCGGGATATCTCAAATTCCCCCTCTTTGCCCTGGATCCTAAGAACGAAAGGTATACGATTTTTGTAGCAGACAGAATTTTCAAAAAATATGCTTTCAATCACGATTGCTTCTTAAATCCCAACCCATCCCATCCCATATTTTAGAATTAATGGTGAATATACAGCTTGATATTAAATAATTATTTAAGAAGTCTTTGTCTGCTGTTGGGGTTTTCTCTATCTTTTCAGGATTGACTGGAACATTGACTACACTTGGAAGATCCTCGTCGTGGCATTCCATGGGCCTGACCTTGTATGCTGTAATTTTGAGTGCATGTTTATCCTCGCTCGTAGAGTCCTTGATGACATTCCATTGAATTACAATTTGTTTTTCCCCTTGTCGTCTCAAGATTCAGTTTGCGCCGCGCCATTCAACTGATGCTATAATTCATTGTGATGCTGCTGCTTAAAACAAACTCATTTACTGTGAAAATGTGTGCTGCTTTCAACAAATTCATGAATTGGTCTGCTTTGATTGATTGAAACAAACTCAATTGCTGTGCAAAATGTGTACTGCTTTCACCAAATGTCATGGACAGTGCTTTGCTTGCTAAAATATCTTAAGTAACGTTCGCGGTTTGATAACCCGGAACGATAACTACATACATATAAACTTGTAAAGTTTATTTAAAATACATGTACATAAAATTTAATTGTAAGGTTAATTACCGTTTGCGGTAAACCCGGAACGGCCATTGTTTTGCTTATTATAGTACATGTACATGTAATATTTTGCTTGATTGTTGTTGCTGCTTGTTGAAATTGTTTGGGGTCGCCCTGCTTGGCACCCCCTTTGTTGCTTTAAGCCACGACCAACAATCGCCAATATATTAAAATAAACGTGTACAAAATCATGTTTGTTTTATTTTCCTCTATATAAATAATAGCATCTATTAATTAAAGAATAGATGCCTTTATTTTATGAGGAAAACTTTGTTGCTGCTATTTGAGTTGGGTTAGCTATAAATTAGATCGGGTTCGGGATATCTCAAATTCCCCCTCTTTGCCCTGGATCCTAAGAACGAAAGGTATACGATTTTTGTAGCAGACAGAATTTTCAAAAAATATGCTTTCAATCACGATTGCTTCTTAAATCCCAACCCATCCCATCCCATATTTTAGAATTAATGGTGAATATACAGCTTGATATTAAATAATTATTTAAGAAGTCTTTGTCTGCTGTTGGGGTTTTCTCTATCTTTTCAGGATTGACTGGAACATTGACTACACTTGGAAGATCCTCGTCGTGGCATTCCATGGGCCTGACCTTGTATGCTGTAATTTTGAGTGCATGTTTATCCTCGCTCGTAGAGTCCTTGATGACATTCCATTGAATTACAATTTGTTTTTCCCCTTGTCGTCTCAAGATTCAGTTTGCGCCGCGCCATTCAACTGATGCTATAATTCATTGTGATGCTGCTGCTTAAAACAAACTCATTTACTGTGAAAATGTGTGCTGCTTTCAACAAATTCATGAATTGGTCTGCTTTGATTGATTGAAACAAACTCAATTGCTGTGCAAAATGTGTACTGCTTTCACCAAATGTCATGGACAGTGCTTTGCTTGCTAAAATATCTTAAGTAACGTTCGCGGTTTGATAACCCGGAACGATAACTACATACATATAAACTTGTAAAGTTTATTTAAAATACATGTACATAAAATTTAATTGTAAGGTTAATTACCGTTTGCGGTAAACCCGGAACGGCCATTGTTTTGCTTATTATAGTACATGTACATGTAATATTTTGCTTGATTGTTGTTGCTGCTTGTTGAAATTGTTTGGGGTCGCCCTGCTTGGCACCCCCTTTGTTGCTTTAAGCCACGACCAACAATCGCCAATATATTAAAATAAACGTGTACAAAATCATGTTTGTTTTATTTTCCTCTATATAAATAAATTTAAAATATGAAAGTCATGCACATGGCTTTAACTCTTCAAAAGTTATGGTTAAGGTTATATTTTTGCTGATAAATAAACAGATAGTCAGAAGGAAGGACAGGGAAACAGAAATATATACAGTGTATTCCCGAATCTTGGATTACTGGGGTGTAAAAAAGATCAATTATTGATACGCATATGAACATACATCCACATCTAAATTACAAAAAGATGGACTGTGCTGATATTGGTCAAAATATCATTTAATATCTTAATTGTAAGGAGTTTACGTATGAAAAAAGTTATGAACAGTTCAACAAAACGTAGCTTAAATTATTAGTTTATTTATATCAGAAGTGTTCATCAAATCATAAAAATATTTTGTGTTTGAGTTCATGTCAATACATCTGGGTATAAAATTTATGTCTTTCACTGTTAAAAAGGACAAATAAGGAAAATAAGAATGAGGAATATAATAATAATGAAACTCATCACAAAGTTTATTGTTATTGTAGAGGTTACAATGTCTCTCAGATCTATCAATACTATATAATCTACCATCTTCAATCGGCAAGTATTGACTGACACAACGAAACTACATAAATATTATCTAAGATCACTTGATGATATGTTTAGATAATTTTCAAAACCCAAAATCATATGCGTACACTCTATAATTAAGGTATTTTGAAGAATTCAATACATTTACATTCCAGTCTTGGAAGAAATTATTTTTTCTTCATGTATTTACCTAACACTCCAATTTTGCAAAGTTTATCAACATAGTGAGCTTTTCACTTTAGATTCAAATTACATTCATGTAAAATTTTCTGAGGTCTCCATAAAAATTTACCAAGAGGAGTAGTCTTTTTACTCTATTTTTTTATTTTATTTTTTTAATTATTATTTTTATTATTTTTTTTTTTAAATTTCATATGAAAGGAAATCATTTTAAAATGCTGCAGTTTTCAAAACACTATACTTCTACACCATACAACGAAATAGCTACGTACATGCATAAAATGTATGTTTTCACTGAGTTATCCTTCTTTTACTTGTAGATGCACGAGCAACATTTTTTTTACTATAAATTCTAAGATAATAAAACTTTGGGTTCTTAGATTAAAAACAGAAATATTAACTAACGCGTCTGATTCAAAGTAAACTATATGTACCTTTAAAATTAAATATTTTCATGTATGAAACGGGCATGTAAACTTTCATCCAGTTCATTAAATTTAAAGCAAAGGTCAATTTTACCTCTAAATTGTGTTACATAATAAAACAGGTCTTCTCAATTCTTTTCGTCGAATTGGAGCGATCAGAAAAACAATTCTCTTTAGATTTTTTTCCACGTTTGACTCAGTTTACACATTTCTTAGACTAGAAGTACAATATCTGGTTTCTTTCATTGAAGAAACGCATTTTCTTTTATATTATCAAGATAAGTCAATAGCATACAGTCGTAAACTATCAAACAAAGAGATTATCAAAGCAATATAATATATTAACCTAGAGTTAACGGACACAAGATTGATATTAGTAGAGATTTTGTGAGAATAACTTCCTGTTTGAAATGTTGAACTCGCGCAAATGTGACATTTTCATCTCACTCGCTAAAAAAACTGGCAGATTGACTTTATGAAGTGGAATTTGATAAGAGCAAATATAAATGGACGGGTTAGGAGACATAAAGCATCGGGCTAGGAAAAATCCGTGACAAAGTCCAGACTCGGTTATCTGCCCATTTCACAGACAAGCACTTTGCATGTTTATTAACAGCAGGCAAATATATGCGATAACAGACATTATGCAATTCATTTGATAAATGCTAAATCTGATAATATATCCGAGGGGAAGTAATTAAATAAGCGCTCAACTTTTTTAACCTCAGAAGTAAATGAAAGACTTTTTTCATCATTTTACACATGCATATGTATTCGTGTATCGATGGATACTTTGAGTATCTTTGATGAACTCAAATTAAAAATAATAATCAGTGATAAATAACGATAAATCATTATATGTCTGTATAAACATAGAATTAGTACATCGATTTTCTTATTCGTTTTCTTTTCTTTTTAAGTCTGACAACAGGCCAATTAAGCAAGCTTCATTAGGACCAGATAAAAAACTGATAATAGATCCATTACTTTTATGCATTAATATACCCGTATCACCTGCATACGGTGTTAACGGAGAATTTTAAACTTACTATAACAATGTATTTCTTGTATCTGTTTATTATGATTTTTTGTGTAACAACCTTCAATCGGAATTATTATTGTTTCTCTTTTAGCACTATATACATGTACATTAGAAAAAGCGGTAGCTATCCTACAAAGCGAATTTCCCGAAAGTTCACAGACGTATAGTCCTGTGAAACATGTTCTACATATGACCAATTTCTGAAACGAGGTACGTCTTTAATAAACAAGTTAATGAAACAAGAATATCAAGACTCTAAAGTCATCGTTTTGTAAGTTCTACGGTCGATACAATTACTTTGTCATGATATCAAATACAATCTATCATACGTCTAATGCCGACTGACGTTTTTCATACTACATTGTAACTGTAAGGCCATTATTGTCGACAGATTTTCCGTTGTTTCCTGCTCCTAAGTAGCACACAGCGGCTGTGACCGGTCGACAGGAAGTGTTCACTCCTCCATGGCACCTGATCCCACCTGTTGTTCTAGAGCTTCTAGCAGCAGATACGTTACTTTATTATATACCCATCAATTTCCTTGTTTTTGTTACTGTAAATTTTACAGAGTTTGATCCGATTATCCGGATCACCACACTGTGGTTTTCTGAATCCATATCACCACTCTCTGAAATTGATGACGTAGTACGCAAAAACATGACGTTATTTTTCTTGCGCGTTAAAAAGTCCATAGTTTTTATGCTTTGTTTTATGGATAAATATTATACAATTGATCTCTAAAGTTTTATTCTGATATATTTAGCTAGTTATAAGGGGGTATATAATAAATTTATCATTATAACAGTAACTTGATCCGAAGAGCCGGATCACGTCTCGTTGACAGGCGCGGATCATCAGATCAAACTCGACGCTTCGCGTCTCGTTAGATCTGATGATCCGCGCCTGTCAACGAGACGTGATACGACCCTTCGGATCAAGTTACTGTTATAATAATATATACTTATTATATACCTAACGTGTATTACTCAATTTAACTGTAGACTTAACGCAATCACGTGACGTCGTGATCCGACTTTCCGGATCACCACACTGTGGTTTTCTGAATCCATATCATCACTCTCTGAAACTGATGACGTACATGTAGTACGCAAAAACATGACGTTATTTTTCTTGTGCGTTAAAGAGTCCCTTGTTTTTATGCTTTGTTTTATGGATATATATTATACAATTGATCTCTAAAGTTTTATTTTGCTATATTTAAGTAGGTATAAGGGGAATATATTAATAAATTTATCATTATAACAGTAACTTGATCCGAAGAGCCGTATCACGTCGAGTTGACAGGCGCGGATTATCAGATGAAACGAGCGCCTGACAACTGGACGTGATACGACACTTCGGATCAAGTTACTGATTTAATAATATACATTTGTACATTTGTAGATTGTACGCAAAAAATTGGAATGGACGATAAGAGACCAGTTTGTCTATGTAATTTTTTTTTGGAGAGCTATAGTACTGCAGCTATAGAGGTCTGTGTTTTCTTTGGTGTATAATACACTTTATTCCGTCTTTACTATACCAGAAAAGTACTTCTCTTGGTTCTTTGAAAGAAACGTATAGATAACATTTTTCATATATCATTGTATGGTCTGAGAGTAATAAGCAAACAATATTACAATTTTAATAATTGTTACCTTCGAGTTCAGTCTAAATTCAGATGCAATATTTTTAATACATTCACTTTGATTAACATATATTTATACGTATTGACATGTTTTTTTATTATATCTACGGAATTGTATTGAAAACGCACAGGAAAAAGATAATTAAGACTATATATGGTGCACGTGACTACCATTTCATCAAAAAGTAATATAAAAAATAGATTTATGTGCAGTCATTTTTATTGGTGAATGTATTTAAAGAGTTGCGAATATATATTATTTTCTCACCTGTGAATACTTTCATATGTAGGGTAAAACCTCCTACGTCATTAAACTAAATTGATATATTTTATTTCCGTATTTCTGTGACGTACTTATCACAAAGTATGACCTTCGAGTACTAATACACTTTTAACTCATAATTGAGGATTGCTTTTTAAACGGATTCCAATTGACTTTTGTTTTAATTTCCATCCGAAGACAAAATATGAAGAGGCTTGTGGGCAATGAAAGTCATCTGATGTACAACCAGTGGCTAGTTGTACGTATAGCACACTTACAAACTAAGAAACAAAATCAAACCAAATATTGACAATTACAATGATTTATTATTATCATGAAAATTTCAAAATGAGGTTCACCCAGATTCATAAATATTGAAATGAAGGATAAGAATCAAAGTGAATTCTTTTATGTATTTTAGAATAATGAACATCGATCTGCTATAAAAATACTTACGTCATCCAAATATGATATATTTATTAATATGAAATGAAAATTTAAAGACTCTAGTGATTTGAACAACTTGGTATTTCAAATTTGGATGGGATACCTCGAAAATGCGACGAGTTTATAGATATATTTGAAATTATGAAAATAAACTCAAACTTTTTATCACCAATTAAAAAAAAATTATTGAGTGAATGTAATATCAGGACTAACTCCCCCGTCCCATTTTTAGGCAAAACTTGATAAACTGAAATTATGACGGGGTCCTACTCTATGAGAGGAATCTTGAATCCACTTAGATGTAACCTAAAACTATTTTGATAAGGCCATTTTTTTTTAAAAGTTTGCTAGCAATCCCCCGACTACGATAAATATAATGGGCTGATAGGTATTGAAAACATTTTTTATATTACATGTAATAAAACACTTTAATATGGTGATAGTTATTAACGTGATGAGAAAAGTACGGAGCGATTAAAAAAATTGATTTCCGGAGGTTATAACAAATTTGGAGTCGGGTCATTTTCAGTCAGTCGGTCGGGAAAGGGCACATAAATATTGTTTTCAAGATGGCCTAGCGTATTATTAATATTTTCAATAATTCTTTGAATTGTACAGTGTATGCTTTTCCGCCTGGAATTTTTTGCCCACAAAGTATCCTTTATTTTGTCAAATTAAAAAGAAATAATCAGACTGGGGGCTTTTGGATTTGCAATTTTGGACCTTTAAATTACAAAAACAATATATCAGTTTACCATTATCAGTTCAGCTTTCTTCTTTTGATGGATTTTTCTTGACAGAACAAACCTAGACTGCCATTTGACTTCATTACGAAAGCAATTCTGACATCTCAGCTCTCCTCCGCGCGAATCTTGGAAGTTTTGACAGTCAATATATTGGTGAACCATAGTAATTGGTATTGTTGCAAACAAAACTATCGTTTTACACTTATAATAGAGATGAATATGAGCAAATTACCCCGACTAAAATCCTTGACTAGCGAAGGGCAACAGTAAGATGTTATTGCTTTCATTAATCACAACTACAGTTGTATATTGAACAGAAAACTTCTGGTCAAGCGTGCATGTTTACAGATGGGATTCGTCAAAGATGCCAAATTAATTTTCTTTTTTTCCACACGTAAGCGATATTTTTCCAAGTTAATGCTGAAACATTTTTATAACACTCTTTTATAGTGAATGACCCTTAATATTTTCTTAAACACCGTTACATGTACGCACTAAAGGGGAAATTGACAAACGTTGAATTTTTTGTATGACCTATGCAATTTATTTAGGTAACCTGAGTCACTCAGTCGACCTATTGCTATCTGTTTTCGTCCGTCGACATACGTCGTTCGTCGTCAATCGGTCGTTAACTTTTAAACGTATTGAGCTTCTTCTCTGCAACCATTCAACCAATTTCCACCAAATTTGACAGTAAGCATCTATGGGTAAAGGGAAATAAAAATTGTGAATTTCATGGTCCCTGTCCCCCTTGGGCCTTAGGGGTGGATCCAAAACCACTAAAATTAATGCAATCTTTAAAAATCTTCTTCTTTACTCCTGGACATCAAGCAGTCAAACTGTTAGCTGAATGTAATGACCATTGAGTCCTCTACCAAAGTTGTGAATTTTATAGCCCCGGTGTCGGAGGTTCTGGTGTTAGGGCGGGACTCTATTGATTATATATATCGTGAAAATACATTAAATCTTTGAAAATCTTCTTCTCTGCTCCTGGGTATTAGATAAACTAAGTAATGATAAAGAAGAATGCCTCTTCCAAAATTGTGAATTTTATGGCCCCTGGGTCAGGGGTTCTGGTGTTAGGGTGGGGCTCTATTGATTGTAAAGTGAAAAAGCATTAAATCTTTGAAAATCTTCTTCTCTGCTTCTGGGTATAAAATAAACTTGCTAAGTATATAGTTATAATGAGGAAGAATGCCTCTTCCAATATTGTTAACTTTATGGCCCTAGGATCAGGGGTTCGGGTGTTAGGACGGGACTCTATTGATTATATTAAAATAGTAAAAATACATGAATTCTTTGAAAATCTTATTCTCTGCTCCTGGGTATTAAACAAACTAATTGTATAGTTATGATGAAGCAGAATGCCTCTTCCAAAATTTTGGATTTATGGCGCCAGGGTCAGGGGTTCGGGTGTTAGGGTGGGGCTCTGTTGATTGTATAGTGAAAATGCATTAAATCTTTGACATTTTTCTTCTCAGGTGCTCCTGAGTACTTAGGAAATGAACTACCTAATATATAGCTTTGATGAGCAATGGCCATTCTTCCTGAATAGTGAATTTCAAGGCCCCTGGGTCATGGGTACCATAGAGGGGTACTATATACTGAAAATGAATTAATTGGTTTAAATCTGATCCTGGGTATTAATCAAACATTCTTGATAAGCAAGGGTACCTTTTCCAAAATTGTAGAATGTGTGAACCAAGCTAAAGGATCAGGGGTTCATGTGTGGTAGTGGCATTACTGATTATTGCTGAATATTACTGATTATTTGAAGTGCATTTTTGTTCCCCTACTCTGTCTATGGGTATTAAGTACTAGTAACCAAACTAAAAATAAGTGTTTAGTTATGATTAGCAATGGTGCTTCTTTCAAATTGTGAATGCCATGATGTCTAGTTTAAAACATTAATCAAATTCAATCGTTGGAAGTTGCTGCATGATGCTCAGGTGACCTATAAGGCCAATTGGCCTCTTGTTTCAATTCCTGAAAGTATTAGTTTTCAGGTAATTTCAGGTTTCAAAACCTAGAAAATCCACATTTTTATTACTATACTTATCCTTATTTTACGCGCGCGCAGAAAAGTTGAATAACTTGTTACATGGTACATGTACCATAGTCTCAAGTACCTAAGAATAAATGTAGGTATAGACCAAACATTTTGATACAATCATTTTAAAAAGTTGTTAGAGCATATCCCTCTTTTTTGCATTTTGGATAGTTCAATGTTGTTTACAAGTTTGAGCTGGAAATAAAAATGGTGACTTTGACACACATGAAAACAACGAAGCTGCCCTTCATTTTGCAACTTTTCTTGCTTAACAGTGCAGTTTAGTTGAATAGTGACTGGATAGGACCGTTTGCAAAAACATTCCATCGCGCTAACACACGACATGCTGACAAGCTAACACAAGTTCACACGGCACGCTATCGGCTAACACACAACACGCTGTCAGGGTAATACAAGTTCGCACAACACGCCGTCGGCTAACACACAACACGCGGTCACGCTAACACAAGTTGGCACAACACGCCGTCGAACTAACACGCTTGCAAGCAACACTCCGTCGTGCTAACACGCTTTCAAACAACACGCCGTCACGCTAACAAACAACATACCTTTTCAAATTGTTTGTGCGACGGCGTGATGTGCGAAATTGAGTTCGTGTAACAGCGTGTTGTGTGGTAGCTCGACGGCATGCTATGCAAATTTATGTTTCAAATGTAGCGGTAAGGTGTGTTGATGAATGTTGTGATAATGCGACAGCAGGTTGTGTGTTACATGTACATGTCGCGTGACGGGGTGTTGTTTGCATTGTTAGCGCGACGTCGTGTTTTTTTTTCTGAATGTGCTGTTGGCAAATTGCCCTATCCGGACACCATAAAAAACATGTAGTAACTGTTGTTATATCAGCTTTAAGGAAAGGCATGGTTTCGGCACATTATGTACTTTTAAAGTTAAAGCATGCATTGAAAAGTATATAAGGCTCATTAATATTGTAAAATCGTACAATAAGTATTTACATGTTATTGAGGCTTCTCTGTACTCGTGTCCCGTTTAAAATTTTTCTTGTAAAAAAAAAAAGGGAAGATAAGAAAGTCATTTTTCCTTACAAATATACCATCTTCCCACTTGGTCTTTTCCCAGAAATGTGTTTAAAAACAGAATACATAGATATTGTTTATTATACAAAATAAGATCCTTCTGTGATCAAAAACTTTACTTCTCGATCGAAAACTTCTTAGATAATGATGTAAAATATGACGGAAAATGATTATTGGTTTAAAGGGGTTGTATAGCTGTTGCACACAAATACATAATTATTATAGAAGTATTACAAAAAAAAGCAACAACACTGTCCTTTAAACTATATTTAGATGTTGCTTACGTACGCAAAATGGCTATATACGAGTTCAGATAACACTTTAATATAGAGTTAATTTGAAGGTGCCATTTGGTAAGTGTTTGTTTTCTACAAATATCAATTATTTATGAAACAGTTGCAATCGAGAACACTTTATATTAATGAAGGTTATGAGATTAGGCACTTTTAATCTATAAAAAGTAAATAGGTATAAGATTATTGATATAAAATGAACAGAATTGTTCAAGATTTTTATAACATAAATTTAAGATAGATATAAAATAGTTAGTATGCATTGTATATAAATATACATATACCTCAGGTAATCCGCCCAAGTGTATGTACTCTTATTAATGTTTTTTTCTAGTTCATTGTTTCTTTATCTTCCTTTAAGTCCTTTGCAAAGCTTTTATTTGAATCATTTAGATTGTATAACAGTCGCCTGCGCGTGGCGCAGTGCTCTAGAGTCGAAATGTAAAGAATTTATCCTTACGAGGCGGGTCCAAATCCCGCTGTAGGACGAGTAGACCAGTCCTTCGGATGAGACTGTATAGACCGTATAGGTGCTGTCACGAAAAAAGTTTCCTGCACAATAGCCTTGAGTGCCGAATTTAAGATAATATTTACAGTTCTTCGGTGTAAAGACAAATAATTATTCCCACATAGAATAATGACCGGGGGTCATTTTTCGACTTCGAAAAATGACACTCGGTCCTTCTTCTATGACCCCGGTCATTATTCGACGTCGAAAAATGACCCTTTTGCCCGTAGTAAAAGTGTCATCACCATAAAAAACTGCATACCCCACTTGAAGAAAAATGCCCTCGTGCGATAATGACCATTTTTGGATTAAAGCTGAATTTTTTAGGGGGCCAAAAAAAAAGATGAATAAAAAAACTTATTGGCCAAAATGCTCAACTGAGCTATAGATTGAGGATTTGTTGATTTCATTCGAATAATACAATCATTGTTATTTTATTCAATCAGCAATTAGGACCATCGAGCAGTGAAAATGTGCAAATTCCTGCTGTGACACGGGACCTTGGCTTGCAGGGTTTCATCAGAAAGTCCCACGAATTATACTTCAAATTGTGCTTGGCGTTGAAACAGTTACTACCTACATGTATTTTTATCGACTTATCTCAGTCGCGACCAGGCCGTGTAAATCAATGACTTACTGATCACTGAGCAAATATTTGAATTAATATTGTAATCCGGGGAATTACCTGTACAACGGCTAAAATGGTATATTGATTGAATGTATATTGTTTATGGTCCCATTCTAGAATTTTTCACTCAGAGAGAGAGACGTCATCGTATCAGGTGAAGGTCTTCAAAGTTTGATCTTTACTCGGCACTCAGGGCCATTGAGCAGTGAGTGTTCTTTATCGCACCAGCGCTTACAGTGACTTACCGGGGCATACGTGTCACGGCATACGTTTTTAAGGTCATATCCGAAAGTTTGACGGGGCGCCGAGATCACGAATTAAACCCAGGCCTACTGATCACGAAGCGAACGCTATACCATTAGGCTACCGTACAAATTCAAAAGTAAAAGATAAGATATTTCAAACAAGAAGAAAAAATTGTAGAGATGTGTTGTAATAACTGTTATATTAAAAAGGAAAGGTGTGTTTACTTCATTTGTATCGGTATATGAGGACAACTGCATTTTTTGTCTGTGTTCTTCTGCAAACATATTTTGTAAACAAAATTTATGATTGTGAAGTACTTTGGAGGTACATGTATTTGGATTTCTGAGTGACAATATTTATATATGTAGTTTTTTGTAATCCATTCCTGTATCAATTTGTTGGATTTTTCATAGTTACATGCACTTTCTGGTTTTTCAGGGTTTTTTTTGTACTCAAGAAATAAATATACGGAGATTATACAGCTCAACGCACTTTTTAAACTTGGTTTTTCGCACAAATTAAGGTCACATTGTTATAATGCAAAATTTTATAACATGACAACAATATATATTTTGAAAGTGATTTATAACTTCATTTTGATCTTATTCTATTACTTTAAACATAATTCACACATAGTAATTGGTAGGCTTCTATAAACCCCTGGCCGATAGTTTATGACAGTTCCCAGATGATTTTTCACTCTTTCTCGTCAAATACAGCCGTCTTTGTATCTGTTCACTTTAGAGCAAACCTTTGCCTTGCCTAGATGCAGAAATAGTGCAGTTCATGTAACTTTTGTATTTCTGTACATTAATATGACACTAAGGCGCAAGATGATATAAGTATTTTTCATCTGTTCGACTGCTTTCCATGTTAAAAAGATGGTATTTTTCCCTGAATAACTTTCTGAAATCTAGCATCATGAAAGATACCTTCCAACGACAAAATTTTAAACTTTCAGACAATAAATGTAAAAGAACCTAAGTTTCTTTTCAATAGTAACAATTTACTAAGTTGAAAGATAAATAATACTTTATTATCCAATCCTATCAGATGATTTCTTTATGCAGTTTTGTCATTTTTCAGCGCTGCATTTCGACGAAACCAAGACAAGTATGGAAAATATGCAAAGTACTTAGTAAAATACTCATCTCAAGAAATCAATTTGAACATTTCGACTCAATAGTATCAAGGAAACCTCGATTACTTAATTTGTGAATACCTATGGTAGAATCATACACATATTACGTCATAAATGTGTACAAACAAATTTCCTTTTCAAACATCGAGTTTTAAAACTTCAGATATAGATTTTAGAGAATATGCACCTTTTTCATGAAATATTAAATACTATTAGTGTTATTTCTCGTACTGAAGCTCGATATTTTTAATTTTATTGCAAGAAAAATGTGACCTTAATTTGTGCAAAAAACCATGTGAGTTTTCTCAAGCTGAAAATGCCATTTAACAATACAAAATTAGAGTAGAGCACTGTCGGGGCTCCAAATCATCAGAGATGGGATTAGATGCCATGGCAGAGTGAGCATTCCCTGCCAACTAGTCACACCTCCCTGCCAACTAGTCACACCTCCCGTGTGCTTCCTGTCATTATATTGAAATTAATGGAAAAATTCGTCGACAATTCAGTGTGTATATTAGGGCCCTCAACTAGTATTAAAAACTTCAGTCACCATTCGAATCAATGAGTAATAGTATTTTCTGAAAAGGTTATTGTATCGACCATAAAACTTGGAACTAAATGATAACTTTAAACGAGAACGCTGATATTTTGTTTTAGCAACTTGTTTGTCAATAATTAACCTCGTTTTAGAAATTGTTCACTCGTAGAGGATTTTCTCTCGTATCGAATCAACTGACAAATATAACTAATCTTGTATGCAGGTCATAAATAAACATTGTTGCATAAGTAAGGGACGTTGAAGATTGAAAAGCTGGAGTCCTCACTTTTATCATAAAGCTTGGTTCACCTGGCAGATATCTATTTAGGTGTTTTTAAGTTAATAAGAACATCTAAGTATGAAAGAGATGTGTCAGATTCTTTGATATCTTTTATTTCAAGCTCATTGGATTTATCGTATCGACATAAGAATGGAAATAACCATTGTAAATTGACATTACGTCGACGATATTTCTAAATGTCGAGTTGAAGGTCTCAAGAAATGTTTTATTCTTTTTGCATATATACATGTAGGATTATAAACAAATTCTCTATCTCAATACTTTGCATCTGATCTACTCCTTTTAGTCCTTTGTGCGACCAAACTCGAAGGTTCCAAACAGGTTTTAGGCAGAGTAACTTTCAGATCTAAGAAGCTCAACTTAATAATTCAGATAACTGCATCTGATTCATCAGTTTTGCGTGAGATAATGTATTTGATTTTATCATTTATGATCTTTAATGTTGATCTTTAAATGCGTCGTAAAATACATTTAATTAACACTTTTTCCTGTGACAACATGTAGATGTCTATTGTCAAAAGATAATAAAACAAAGGACATCACTTAAAGGTCTGTTTTATAAATAACTTAGAAATTTGGAATAAAAATGATATTTTAATTATATATCAATTTCAGAAATAATCCACAAAAATATCAAAATCAAACAGTCAGGAAGACACGCCAAGATTTTTATGTATTGATGCAGATAAGTGAAAACCGTGAAAACTATTTTGAATTGCATAATTTAGATATGAAATAAAGGATGCTGAAAGGTATTTACTACAAGTGGTTCTTTGGATGAGCATTTAATATCACTTCAATTTAAAACTGGAATTTGAGAAATCTTTAACTTAACAGCCACTCTTACAAACGGTATAAGCCAGACTTTTTAAATTGATGTCATCAATGTATTATCCACATTTATTCACTGTAATTTATGATTGAGTAAAAACATATTTCATAGCCACAAGGGTTTCTATTTACTTTTTGATGTTCAAAGGTTTTTTTTTAAATCTTTATTTATTTATTTTGCTTGTATTTCGAAAAAAGATATAAAACAGTTTGCTAAAGAGTTTGTGAAATGTTATCTTGAGGTGAGACCGATGCTAAACAATTTTTTATGGTTGTGGTTGGTCTTTTAAATTGGGCTTTTAAAGATACAATAAAATACATTTATCAATAAGTACATTCATAGAGACATAGTATATTCTCCTGCTATTTTAATGGACGAATATTTAAAAAAGCACAGTGTGACTGTAAAATAATATAATTATCATCTGTCAGTTGTCTATGCAACATCTAGAAATAAAATGTTGATAGAAATTCATGATCATCAATTTTCTTCTCAAATAGACAGTTGGTAGACATTCATATCAATTTTCTTCTCAAATTTTTAAAATTTTAAGAGGTTGGGGGGGAGGGAGAGGTATGTGTACAAAACGTGCGAACTTAAATAAAGAACAATGTACCGGTATTTCCATAGGATAGAGCACACATTCTTGCTAAAAGAATACTCAGTCTGTCGTGTTTAAGTAAGTATTCATGTTTTATCTGTTGTTGTCTAAAAAACAACAATAAATTGACGTTTTGTTCGGTACATAAACCAGTATTATAAGATGTCATACATGTATTTGAGTTGTAATAACACTCTCAGTAGGGGGATCAAGAAAATCCAGATAGTTACGAAAATCAACTAAAAGATG